>CABHPR010138580.1:0-32625 GCA_902168415.1 Peromyscus melanophrys
GATATTATATTGGAATGGATATTTTTACCAAATAAACCAAATAAAAAATTAAAAACTTATGTGGAAAAGATCTCTGACTTGATTTGGAAAGGAAAATTGAGACTTCGTCAATTAGCAGGAATAGACCCAGCAGAAATTGTCGTACCTTTGACTAAGGAGGACATTGAAAAATTATGGACAGAAAGTGAACCTTGGCAAAGAGCTTGCAGCAATTTTTTGGGAGAAATTAACAGCAAATATCCCAAAAGTGATAGAATTGATCTTATAAAGAGAGCTGACTGGATCTTGCCTCAAATTGTACGCGAAAAACCCATATCTGGAGTTCGTACATTTTATACAGATGCCAACAAACAAGGAAAGGCAGGTTACAAATCAGAAAATTTAAGTAAAGTGGTTCAAAGTCCTTATAATTCAGTTCAAAAATCAGAATTGTATGCTATTCTGTTGGTATTAATGGATTTTTCAGAACCTCTCAACATAGTGACTGACTCTCAGTATGCTGAAAGAGTGGTATTACATATTGAGACTGCAGAATTTATCCCTGATGCTTCAGAATTAACTTCACTATTTATTCAATTACAAGATACCATCAGGAAAAGGAGTCATCCTTTATATATAACTCACATTCGATCTCATACTGGTCTGCCAGGACCTCTAGCACAAGGTAATGATGAGATTGATAAATTATTGATAGGAAATGTGCTGGAGGCCTCAGAATTTCATAAGAAACATCATGTCAATAGTAAAGGTTTAAAAAAGGATTTTTCCATAACCTGGCAACAAGCCAAAGAAATAGTAAAGAAATGTCCTACTTGTTCCTTCTACAATCAAACGCCATTACCAGCAGGATGTAACCCAAAGGGTACTCAGAGGAATGAAATCTGGCAGATGGACGTGTTTCACTTTGCAGAATTTGGAAAATTGAAATATGTACACCATACAATCGATACTTATTCAGGATTTCAATGGGCAACTGCTTTGAGTTCGGAAAAAGCTGATTCTGTAATCACTCATTTGTTAGAAGTTATGGCCATCATGGGTATACCTGCACAAATCAAAACTGACAACGCTCCATCATATGTCTCTGTTAAAATGAAGCAGTTTTTTGCTTATTATGATATAAAGCATATTACAGGTATACCACATAATCCTACAGGTCAAGCAGTTATAGAAAGATCAAACAGAACTCTAAAGGATATGCTAAATAAACAGAAAGGGGTAACAAAAACCCCCAGAAATAGACTGCATAATGCTCTATTAACTTTGAATTTTCTCAATGCCAATGAGAAAGGAACAACAGCTGCGGAGAGACATTGGATAATAGAAAAAACTACAGAATTAAATCAACCTATATACTTTAAGGATGTGCTGACCTCAGAATGGAAACCAGGGTATGTGTTACGTTGGGGACGAGGTTTTGCTTTTGTTTCTACAGGAGAAGATAAGCTGTGGGTACCATCAAAATTGATAAAGGTTCGATTTGAACAAGAGAGATCTCTTAATTAGAGGAGGTGATAGTTCATCAACCAGCATGAACATCCAATTTAAACTAACTTATACCATTAACACATGCTTTTTCATTTAATCAGATAATAACTTGCCAAAAGGAACATCCCCAAAATTAGTCTTGGGGAAAGGTTTTTGTTTTTGTCTTTTAGGAGAATAAAGCCTAAGGAATCTGAAGAACACTGGACAAATGACAACTGAAGAAAAAGGACAAACCATCTATCCCAGGAAACAGAGTAAAATGGCCTATTGGTATATCATCTAAAAAATTTTATAAGTCTTCCTAAATGTTTGTTTCTGCTCTTCTCTAAAAATTTAACACTATTGATCTTCCAATAGTCCCAGTTCAATTAAAATTTACAGCTGACTTTAGAGTTGGAGAATGGCTCTCTCCTTCTTTAAACTCAAGCATGTTGTTAAAAGGAAAATGCAAACTCCCTGTATCATGCCAGAAGAAGAGCCATCTTCTGCTATGGGACAGAAAAAATAAAAAACCAAATTAATTAAGGGACTATTCTATTACTAATCTCAACTCTTTGATTCTATTCTGATTCTTTAAACTGTTCTTAAAGTATGAATTTTATATCAAAATTTACAAGATTAATATATATATACATTTTAAACTTTGTTAAGATAGGAATGGTCATATAGAGTACTAACTAATTATAGAAAAAAGGTTTCAATTAGCTGCATATATGTCTTTGTGTTCGAGTCTCTTATCAGTTTTCTGCAGGAATTCACGGCCAGGCCTAACATCAACTGAAGTCTCCAGGAAGAAGATGGGGCCCCACAACAACAACAATTCCACGTGGACAATAATAACATCACTAAGCTGACAAACATCATCTACAGATCAGCTTTGAACTACAAAGTGCTCAGAACAATTTTGAGAGGGCTGACTGAGATGATCCAGTCTCAAAGACTACTTGAATAAGAACTTGACATAAATCCTGAACTTTGGTATTATACACAGACTGGATAATGAAGGATATGGTTACTTTTCCTAGAATTTGACAATTAACCTAAAATTTTTCTTTCAGAACAAAGATACCTTCGCCCATACCCAGCAGGAAGCAATTTTAAGAATACAACGCCCACATTCCCAAAGAGGTGGTTTGGGACGGGTGGTTTTTTGGTCTTTTAATGGGTTTTGGGTCTGGGATAATTTTCATTGTTTAGAGGGGTTGGTTACAACTGGTTATCAAGGGTTAGGAAAAGGGCTAAGCAAAGGAGGTTAGATTTAAGGTTCTTGTTTTCTTGTTTTAAAAAAAAAAAAGATAGATAAAGAAAAAAAAAAAGAAAAAGACAATTACTAGTTTTAAATACTTTACATTGGATTGGATTGTTTTATATTATATACAAATTATAAATATTGAAATTGATATTGTTAGAAAATGCTATACGTATATTTCTAATTGTACTTATACCGTTCATTTAACAAAATAATGCAAATTGCTGATTCTTGAATGTTATTATTACCAACTATTAGGATATAAAGAAATGAAAGTTAGTAGTTAGACATTACAATAGAACTTGTAGTCATATTAAGTATGTTTTCTAGATGGAGCAGATATATTTTAGATAGACAGGTCATCTTCAAACCCTTCAGAGATCTACAGAATATGGCATTTAAAATGTTTTAATAACTTAGAAAATTTTTCTTTTTTGTTATGACTATGAGACATGTCGGCTCCTGGCAGTACCAATCTACTTCAGAGAGAATATGGGCATTGAAGAAACTGCATATGGAGTTAACTTTCATTGTGGCAAATGTTAGCCACTGGACAACAAAGTATCCTCGAATCTACTGCTGACAACAGGACAAAATGGACAGACAGAACATGAAACAAAGGACTACTGATTCTTGCCAAAACAAGTGTGGTTATGGCTTTATCAAAAGGCATCTTCTGAGGCCAGGACAATATGGCACCATCCCTGAAGTGGCCTTTGCAATCCGGAAAAGGTACAGTGCCCTTTTCTTCGAAGGCAGCTGAACAGGCAGTGAGCCGATGGCTTCTGATGTGCAATGGAACAGCAGCTGAAACAGTGATTCTTGAAGAATAACTAAGCTCACGCCTCTCAATAGCAGACTGGCATTTAATAGAGGGATGTGGAGAAGAACGGGATGCTGAGATGAAGCCACACATACACGGTCAAGAAGAATGGACAGCTGAATTAAAAAACCATCAACAATTTCCAGAATTTAAAATCCTGAATCAGGACATGACACTAGTGGAATTCAGGTATTTCTGGTACATGGACTGCTCTCACCCAAGGTGAGGTTGAACTGTTGACCTTGTGTACGTCCTACTTCACAAATGAGTCTGTCAGATACGCTAAGCCTATAGGCTGAAGATGATGCCCCAACACTGCGGAGAAACCTCAGGTGACTGTCCAGGCAGCTGGCTGTTTCTGTCAACTCACAATTTTTTGGAAGTTGCTTGCATGCACTTCCTGTTTTTATTTTTGTTAGGTATTATTTCCTTCTTGGGTCTCTGAGGGAGTTGAAGATTAGTTAGTTATAGTTGAAGTTTAGTTAGTTATATTTAAAGATTAATTAATTATAGTTGAAGATTAGTTAGGATAGAAAGGAATTAGGTACATTTTAGACTTACCAAAATAGGATAAGTAATGGAATTATTTTCTCTGAATTTGTCAAATACAAATGGACTAGACATTGTTTAGGTATTCATCACTTGTATATATTGTATATAGTTATTGTACTTTTGTATATAGTTTTTCTTGTATTAGGTACAACTTTCTTTTTTTTCTCTTTTTATTAAATTAGAAAGGGGGAAATATAGTGGTATTCTATTTGTACTGAAATGTGATTTTATTTGTATGTTAATAAATAAAGTTGCCTAGGGGTCAGAGCTATCAGCAAGCCATAGCGAAAGCCAGGGCGGTGGTGGTGCACGCCTTTAATCCTAGCACTCGGCAGGCAGAGCTAGGTAGATCTCTGTGTGTTCAAAGATACAGCCAGCATTGGAGACACACGCCCTTAATCTCAATACCAACCATAGAAGACTTGGAGGTCTGTATAGAGAGGCAGTGACGAGGCAGTCACGTAGTTGGGTTTACAACCAATGAGAAGGAAGAACAGAACTCTTATTTTAAAGGCGAACGCACAGGAAGTAGTTCCCTTTTCGGAGAGGTCTCTTGGCGGAAGAGGCTAGCTGGCGGAAAGCGGGTAAGACTCTTAGCTCTGACCTCTTTGGCTTTCATCTTTACATTGGCTCTGTGTCTCTTATTTAATAAGGCAGTTGGTTACATCTACACACCTGTCTTCCTGACTTTTCTAGAGGTGTAAATTCTAGCCTTAAGTCGTATTAAATACTGAAAGATGGCTTGGGTGACTTTACTTAAGATGTGACCCTTTAAAAAGGGCACCACAAGAATGGCCCACACTGATCACACTTTCAGATGGGTGATGAAATAGTTACAAAGGATGTTTGCCCGTTCTTTACCAAATGTTATAATAATCATAAGGATTAGATGCATTCACTAATGCTCTGCTGTGTTTCTTCCCAGTAATGAGTTAAGTAATTTATAGCATTTGCTTCTGCTTTGGCTGCACAGCTTATTCTCTTAAATTTCTTCGTCTCTTTCCTCTTGTAAGAGAACTTAATTTGCTTTCTAGTAAAACTGAAAAATACATCCCTGCCCTAACACCAAGTCTCCTCCTCAATGCATGCAAAGGAGCAGCCTTTGGCATCTGCAGCAAATGTCCTTTTTCTTTTTTATTTCCAGTTTTGTATCATCCTTTCTGCACATGAATGTGCAGAAATATTTCCAATATAAATTGGAAATCCATGCTTGGTTCCAAATATCCTATCATTGGTACAAATAATTTCACATATAAATACAATTCGATCTATAATTCAATTTCATCTGTCTTTTTAATATTAAAACATCTCAAAAGAATAGTGTAGAAGTGGAGAAATGGCGCAGCGTTTAAGAACATTTGCTGCTGCTCCAGAGGACAGTGGGTTGGTTCCTAGCACCCACATCAGGTGGCTCACAATTGCCTGTAACTCCAGCCCCAAAGGATTCAATACCTTCTTCTCTTCTCCACAGACACTTGTACCCACGTGACACATACGCATAAATAAAAATAATTCTTTTTAATAAGAGAGCAGTGTGAATGTGCTGTGTCCAGTTCTATTCCCATTGTGTCTTGAACTCAAACTCACTTGCGTGTTTTTATCCTCCAACCACCACTGAGCCAGCTCTTGCCAGCGTCACCTATGACTATGTAGAGTGAGATACATGAAGCACTAACCTCAGGTGTGAGTTTTATGGGCTGCCAAATGCTCAGCAGCAAAACACACGTGCTGATACAACATTTAAATGAAAACAACTACAACCGTTTACAATTTAAAATTCTGTTCTGAAATTGTTTTTTAATCTCTACTCTAACTCTCTCACTTTATATATGACCATTAACAATTTATATTTACTCTGTCATCAAAACACAATTAGGATTCAACTGCTTTTCCCCACCATTCTAACACAAGTTACCATCAGTTATTGATCATATTACTACAGTATTCCTTAACTAAATTGTTGTTTTATTTTTATTTCTTTATTGTTTTAAAGTACACAACAAGTGTGATCATTTAAATAAATATTCATCAAGCTCCTGTCCCAGGCCCTGTGGCCCGGGTCAACAGCCAGAAGACACCCAAGCAGCCCCATGGTGGGCATCACTATGATGAGGGAATATGTGATAGAGAGATGGGAAAGATGGAATACTTGGTGGAGAGATGGGAGAGAAAGCAAAGCAGAGCGGGTCATGCACCAGGGGAAAAGGTGAAACCAGAGACATGATGGCAGTGAGGAACAGGATATGAGGGGCCTGAGCAACCACCTGAGAACATGATGATGTCTAGGGGGTATGCTGCCGCCAGGGGGTATGATGATATCCTGGCCTGGCCTTCCACCAAGTTCATGCCTGGGTCCGTGGTCCTGCTGCAGCCAAGGTCTGTGTTGATGTCTGTGGCCTGAGTTACCACCAGATGCCATGCAGATGTCTGAGGTCTGGGCTGCCACCTGAGACCATCCAGATGTCTGAGGGCCATGCTGCTACCAGGGGCCATACAGACATCCGGGCCCATGCTACCACTGGGGGCCATGGGCCATATCGGGGCTCATGGTCCTATAGCAGCCAGGGTCTGTACTGATGTCTAAGGCCCATATTTCCACCAAAAACCATGCAGATGTTTGTGATCTGGACTGCCACCTGAGGCCAGGTTGATGTCCAAGCACTGTGCTGAGCTGGTTCTGCCCCTCATCAACCACCACACTTGGAAAAGTTGGCCCTACCCCTCGTGGCATGGGTGTGGGAGAGCTAGTCTTGCCTCTCACTGCACAATGCAGTGGCGTTAACAGTGGCATGGGCATGGGTGAGCTGGCCCTACCCCTCACCAGCCACCACACAGTGGGAGAGAAGGTCTGGTGGAGTCCTGCACTGACCTACTCGGCTACTACCCAAGGCCAGATCCAGGGCTCTGAGTTAGCCCACGCTAACTCCTATCCCATCTATGAGCTGCTGGAGTATGTGAAGGGGCTGCTCCACGACTCTGGGCAACAGTAGGATATCATCGAGGCGTCCAAGTGAAGGCATCACTGGTGCCCCAGAAACCAGAGGCCTTGAACTAGACCAATGACCCATTTCAATGAAAACTGGGCAAAAGGGTATATAGCATGACTCATCTCAGCACCCAATGCTATTGCAGCAAAGGAGTATGTGATGGAGAGGTGGGGAGATGGAAGAGGGGAGAAACACAAAGTACAGCAGCAGCTGTGACTGGTGTGAGAGAAGGCTGCAGTTCAGAGAGGAGCAGGCCGATGCCCCGAGGGGTCAGCAAGACGGAGTTTTTTTAATTTTTTTATCTTAATTTTTGTTTGTTTGTTTGTTTTCTTTTGGGAGGGTTACAAGAGTAAAGGGCAGAAGGACTGGCAATATGTGCATGATCTGAAATATACAAAGAATCAATTAAAAATTATGTTTAAAAACTAAATAAATAAATATTCATTATGCCCTGTGTTTAAAAATGCCCCCAATGGAGCTGGGTGGTAATAGCTCATGCCTTTAATCTCAGCGCTTGGAAAGAAGAGGCAAGTGGATCTCTATGAGTTCAAGGCCAGCCTTGAAACAGAGCTGTTACACAGAGATACCCTGTTTCAAAAATAATAAATAAATAAACCCCCCCAATGGTCCCCATTTCTCTCAGGCCACTATAAAAACAATATTTAAAAGAGCTTTAATCTGGCTCTCAAACTCCAGCTGCGACAGTCTCAGAACCAGCTGCAGGCAGGTTAAAGCAAGGGTCTTTGCTCGCCACCAGTGACGTTTCTTATTGGAGAAGCCTGAGGAAGTGAGTCCTAGTAGTTTGCCTTTTAACAGGTGTCTAAAGGATGCTAACACTGATGCTACTGGTTTGGGTAGCTTTAGTCTATCATGTCCTAAATGTTGTGGCCCTGTTGTTCTCTGATCCCATCCCTGACTTCCCTTCTTCACTCTGCTCCAATAGCACCACCTTTCTTTTTCTTGTTTTCTTTCTCATTTTCATTGTTTTAGACATGGTCCCTCTACATATGTCTGGCTGTCCTGGAACTCACTCTATAGCCTAGGCTGGCCTCAAACTCACAGGGATCCACCTGTCTCTGCCTCCTGAGTGCTGGGATTAAAAGCATGTACCACCACACCCAGCATGCACTGGCTTTCCTGACCTACAAGCAAGCTCCTTGTGTTACTCAGCCTTGCATCTCTATAGCCAAATAGCTATCAAAGACAACTAAAGGGAGAAAAGGTTTATTTGGCTCATGGGCCCAGAAAAGTTTTAGTTCATCATAGTGTGGACGGCATGGGAGTATGAGCATCTCAATCTGTGGCAGCGAAGAGTCGCAGGGGCTGTGAATACTCTCAGCTCCGTGTACCAGGAAGCAAGGAAAGCAGGCCAATATAAGAAGCAGCACATACAACGTAAAAGGCCTGCCCCTGGTGACCTATTTTCTCCAACCATGCCTCACTAAACATCCCAGGGCCTCCCAAAATAGCACCACCAACTTGGAAGCGGGTGCTCAAAATGTGAGTCTATGGAGGCTGTTTCAGGTTGCTAACTCCTACTATAAGGTGGTTTCCTGCTGTTGTTATTGTTGTCTTGTGCTGTTGGTGAATGAACCTACAGCCTCAGTGAGCATACAAACCAAAGGTTCTACCGCTGAGTTATGACTCCAGACCACAACTTTTAAATTTCTATTTCCATTGTCTAATGCCTTCCTCCCCTCTGGAACCTTATGGCTGCTCCTTCCTTTGATGTCTAGTCAAATTCCCTTTTAATAAGCTCCATCATGAACATATAATGTATAAATAATGTAAGTAAATTTACATGCCTGACTTTTTGTGAAGAAAGGCTCACTTAAGGTAGCTGAAAATAAAAGCCTGCTACTCTTTTGCGACTTGCTTCTAATAGCTGTAAGTCACATCTGCTGTGGAGAATCATCTCTTGGTTTTATTTCCTTGAACTAATTTTTCTCTTCCTCTTTCTCCCCTACATTGTATCCTTCACAGAGTAACTATAGTATGTCCAGCTTCCAACCATTCTACCTACCCTTCCTCCTTACCAGGAAGAAATATTCTTCTACTTGTCACTGTTGTAGCCCCACATAAAGCCAGAGACCACAACAGTCATTTTTTTTCTCAATTCTGAGGGAAGCTAGCCAAGGACAAAGCTGAGAAAGAAATTGTGTTCCTAATGAAGCAATGAGCTACTGAATCAACAACACTGGGGGTACCTTGTTTCAGGATTTCATAACGTGTGGGATATCTTGGGGTTCTATGGCCGTGATGAAACACCATGACCAGGGTGACTTATAAAAGGAAGCATTTAATTGAGGGTGTGTTTACAGTTTCAGATGGTTAGTCCATTAACATCATGGTGGGGAGTATGTCCCCAAACAGGTAGGCATGGCACTGGAGCAGTAGCTGAGAGCTTATATCCTGATATGCAAGATACGAAAAGAGACAGAGTGGGGAAGGGGAGACTGGACCTGGCATGGGCTTTTGGAACCTCAAAGCCCACCCCCAGTAACATACCTCCTAACCTCAGAACCCACCCCAGTGACACACCTCCTCCAACAAGGCCACACCTCCTAATCCTTCCTACTAATTCATCAACTGAGGACTAAGTATATGAGTAAATAAGCCCATGGGGCCATTGTCATTCAAATCACCACATGGGATAATATGTTAAGACAGTTGAGTTCAGAATGGAAAGTCATCACTTGTATTCTTTCTACTACAGAGAGGTATACCTGATTACTCTTTTATTATATAGCGATGTTTAATGATATGAAAATGTTAATTGTCTTGACCATTGTGTTCTGGTCCTAAGTATCAAAGCATAACATTATACACCACAAATGAGTACAACAGCCCAGTTTCATACATAGCTTGTATGTAAGATAAGCTGCATATCACATATTTAGTGTTATGACCTAGAACAACCGTTTCCAAACTGCATAAACTGCTTCCTAAGAAATAAATGCCTAAAGTAGGGTGAGAGATCTCTGTTAAGACTAAACATGTCCTGGTCTCTCTGAGATACAAAGGCCAGTCATGTGGTACACAACTACAGTCTCAGCACTCCGGGGGTTGGGGTGAAAATATCATTCAAGGAAATTTCAGACTATAGAGTGAGACCTGTCTAAAATACAAAAGAATATAAGAAGGCAAAGAAGATAGAAGGAAAGGGGGGAGAGAAGGAAAGAGAAAGAGGGGGGAAGGAAAGAAATCTAGCTTTTCTTATAGCTCATAAAGAAACCAATTTACATGCATAAACCTATGGATGAAACAACTAAGTCTAGTCACATACAGACCAAAAGCAGAAACCACTGGTTCTTAATTATATAAAATGAGATCTTGAGCTTTGAAACACCATTTCATACAATCAGTTCAACAGAATATCATAGATAGAAATAAAAATGTTACAAGACATTTCAAGAAAACCCTACAGATAACAATTACTTTGGATCATTTGACACTTTCAAATTTGAGACATTCTGAAATCTCTGAATCAGAGGCATTGTAGTAAATATTTCAATGAGACTTTTAAATGTTTTTTCTCTCATTAAATATTTGCATTGGCGAGAATATTTTAATTCATTTTAGAAGTTGCATCTCCCCTGAATTCATTTTAGAAGTTGCATCTCCCTTGGAATCTCTTGTTCTCACTAGATTACTGTTTCAGTCTAGTGAAAATAGTAAAATTCTTGTTTATTTTTTGCTTTTTGGGTCAGTTCCAGCTCCGACCTCATTTTAGCCAGAACTGGGATGGGGTGATGTTTCCAGGATTTAGTTGCAACAGTACTTTTCTTTGGGCCACCAGCTCACAAATAACAACACAGAGACTTTTTATTAATTTTGAAAGCTCGACCTAACTAGCTCTTTAACTTAAATTTAACCCATTTATATTAATATACATTCTGCCGTGTGGCTCGTGGCTGTTACCTCTCCTCATGTATATCCTGCTTGCTCTGCATCTCCTGGCATCTCCACCATTCTTCTTCCCAGAGTTCTCTCTGTCCCCAGAAGTCTTGCCTAACCTCTTCCTGCCTAGCTATTGACTGCTCAGCTCTTTATTAAACCAATCAGAAGGCGCTTTGGCAAAGATACATCTTCACAGTGTAAAAAAAATATTCTGCAACATTTCCCCCCTTTTGTCTAAAGAAAAAGGAAAGGGTTTAACTCTAATACAGTAATACTATATATAATAAGAACAATTGTCAGGAAAAAATTACATTTACAATGTCCAATCTATTTTTATTTGACAATTTTGGAGAAAATACTCTATTATCTTTTCTATGTTGATGAAACTAAAGTTTTATACTTAAGCCACTTTTTATCATAACTTATATTACCATCTTAAAAATATCTTTTTTCTTTTCCAATTTATACATTTTCTGCACAGCTTCACTGATGTATAAAACATCAGTACAAAATGTTGATAAGTTATTTTGCTTTTTGCCTATGTATACTGTTTTATATGATGAACTGGGATGTTTTTCCACAGGCAAAAGTTTTCCTAAAATAAAACTATAAAAAATAAGATAGAATCATTTAAATAGAAACTTTGCATTCATATTTTTACTGCTTCCTGCATAAGAGGATGCTGTGAAGTCTCTGGAGAGGATATTTTTGAAAAAGTCTGAGGACAGTCCATCACATAACATGTGCTATACATGTCAACATTTTATCATTGTGCATCAGATTATCAAAGAGGTCTCTATCCCATATTTCAGTGTTTATTTCACTAGTCTCCTTTTTTTAGGTTAAAAATAAACCACATAAGCCTAACCGTGACAAATGGTTATTATGAAAGATATAGGAATCACAGTGCAAATTGCCTTATAACAGGTATCTGGTCCAAGTAAATATTTTGAGAATATAAATGTGAATATTTTAATTTTGATTGCTATGATTTTTCACTTGAAAATATTTAGAATCTGATACAAGGAAAGTTTGCATATTAGAATGTATGGACACATTATGGATTTTCTTATAAAATAATGAAAATAACTGGTCCCAGTTCTTATCTTACCCTTTTATTGAGAGGCATGCGGCAGTTCAGGTAAATCTAAGTTTATACTTTGGAACTATTACTCACCAATCTATGATTCTACAAGCACAATAGCAAAGGTTCCTGTTAACTGAAAGTTGAGAATTGCCACCTGTCAATAATGGCCAGATTTTGAGCTCCTGACATCACTGAGCCAAAAGGCAGAGAAGGGGATTACTCTTTGTATTGGTTGCCTTTCCCACTGCTGTGACAAAATCCTGACTCAATAAAACAACTTCAGGAAGAAATGGTTTGTCTTGTCTCACAGTTTGCATCATGGTAGACGAGGCACAGTGGCGGCTGCCAGAGGAGGCCATCCGTAGCACATCTTCAGGAAGCAAAGAGAGATGAAAGCAAGCGTTCAGCCAGCTTTCTCCCTTTCATGCAGTCTGATACCCCCACCTAGGGAATGAATTCTAGTTGCATTTCTGTTGCTGTGAAAAATATTCTGACAAAAAGTAAGTCAGGGGGAAAAAGGGGGTTTGATTGGCTTACAATTCCAGGGAATTGTCCGTTACTGCTGGGAAGGCAAGGCAAGCACTCAAAGCATCACATCCAGTCAAGAGCAGAGAGCTCATGAACACTCACTTGCTTCTTGCAGCTTATGCTCAGTTAATTTTCTTCCCTCTTATATGGTGTAAGGCCCAGCCCATGAAATCATGCCATCCATACTCAGAGTGGGTCTTCCTACTGTTATGGAATAATCTTATTGTACACTGTGAAGATGTATCTTTGCCAAGGCACCTTCTGATTGGTTTAATAAAAAAAAAAAAAAACTGACCGGCCAATAGCTAGGCAGGAAGAGGTTAGGCAGAAGAGCCGAACTGAAAAGACACTGAGAAGAAG
Source organism: Peromyscus melanophrys (assembly GCA_902168415.1). Taxonomy (NCBI): domain Eukaryota; kingdom Metazoa; phylum Chordata; class Mammalia; order Rodentia; family Cricetidae; genus Peromyscus; species Peromyscus melanophrys. The sequence goes on from CABHPR010138580.1 coordinate 12,975, forward strand.
AAGGGCTGAGTCACAGGGAGTCATAAGAAGATGCAGAGAAAAGCAGGATGAATATACCATGCTGAAAAAGGTACCACCACATGGCAGAGCATAGACAAGAAATATGGGTTGATTTAAGTTGTAAGAACTAGTTAGTAACAAGCCTATGCTATTGGCCAAGCATTTATAATGAATATTCAGTCTCTATGTGGTTATATGGGAACTGGCCAGTGGTCCTTTGAAAAACTCTGCCTATATCCTACTTTAATTACAAGTCAAGACAATTCCCCACAGACATACCCACAGGCCATTCTGATCTTGATAATTCTTCATTTAGACTCTTTTTCAGGCTGGAGCAGTGGCTCAGGGGTTGAGAGCACTGACTGTTCTAGAGGACCCAGGTTCAATTCCCAGCACCCACATGGCAGCTCATAACTATCCGCAACTCCAGTTCCAGGGGATCTGACATCCTTACACATACACGCAGGCAAAACACCAATGCACATTAAATAAAGTTTAAAATAAATAAATAAAAAGACACTTTTTTCATGGATGATTATAGGTTGCTTCAAGTTGACAGTTCAAGCTAACTAGCACAGAATGATACCACCCACATTTAGGAAGGATCTTCCTGCCTCAATTAACCTAAACAAGATAATCTCTCATAGCCATGTCCAGAGATTCATCTACGAGGTGTCCAAGATCCTACCAAGTTGACATTCAATAAAAACCATCACATATCACAGTACTGGAGATATTGTTCGGGGTTAACAAGGAGAACTTGACCAGTGCTACTCAGTACAATTAAAGGAGAAGGAGGAGGGGTCGGAGGAAGAGAAAAAGAGGAGGATTTAAAAAATAAGAAGTGGAGGAGGAGGAGGAGAGAACACATTGGTGAGCCCTTCAGAGCTTTCATCTCTAAAATTAATCAAGCAAGACTATGGGTTAAAATGTCACATAATGGAAGTATGGACCTTTGGCTAGGTAAAAGGGAGAAATGATGACTGAAATACAAAAGAATGTAGAATGGGTAGTTAAAATGCTTACAAATATCAACTATAGCCTTATGGCCAGTTCTTGAGGCATATTTTCTTATGGTTTACTATTTATGTTTCTATTCTTCTTTCCTTCTTGTTGTTTTGTGTAAGGACTGATGGTACTTATAAAATTCCCAATTCAGGGAGATGATGGGACCTTCTGAAAAATAGTTCAGAACATCCTTCATAGTATAAAGTTATTACTGCATAAAAAACACAGAGAGATGTGGAAACAAGCTATTAAGCTATTTTCTTTCCAGTCAAATACATCTCTATTCTCTCTTCTATACATTGCTTTGTTCACCTAGTCCTAGCATTCTTTGGATTACTTTGTCCTCTGAACTTCTGTTAAATTTTGATATAAAATAGCCATAGCTACTTTAATGTCAATCATCTGAAACTAAGTTTAACAATCAGAAAGAGAAATGTTATACCCAAAAAGTACAAGAGTAGACTACACACAATTGAATCCAAGGTCTTAATTGACTTTTATTTTTCTCTGAATTGGTTTTGTTCTAGCATATTCTCTCACAACAGAGCATCCAGAAGATGAAGTTCATACCTCAGTATAAGATGAATAAAACCATTTTCACTTTAGCGTCTTATTCTGTCTAACATTGTAAGGTTAATGCTCATTTGGCTTCATTGATCCACTTAAGCCAAGTGCCCTCCCTGAAACAATCACAACAGGGCTCAACAATTTCATTGGCAAATCATGGGTCATTTTCCCTAAACTAGGGTCAGTTCCATTGGAAATGGTACTTAGAACAATTAAAATAAATTCATCAATACACCAACAATCCCTTTAAAATGTTCTCAGTGCTGCACAATTATCAATAACAATTCAATGGCACTATTTTTGCAGTAGAAATGTCATATCTCAGTAGCTCACAGAGGTAGAGAGCTGGTCTTAAAAGAGAGGACAAAGAAGGTGACTCATGGCCATGTGGTTATATTTTAAGAAAGCTGCAAACTCCTTCTGCCTAAAATATCTTTTCCATCTGCCAACTACAGTCTGAAGCTCCAACTGCACTACAGAGATTGTTGTTGGGGCCTTAATGTGGACCCTTGAAGCTTCTTTGGAAAAATAGGCCAATGCCGTTTTAGCATTTCTCAGCTTTCAACACCTTTATATTGATTACCTTATCAGGTTGGCGATAGGGAAGACAACAATGAGTTGTCCCTCCAAGGAATATGTTTAATTCTTGAAACTCTCACAAAAGGAAGACCTGAAATCTATGTGTCCAACATGATAGGCAAGAGTAAGGAGAAAGTGGCAGGTGATAGAGCATTTCAAATACAGCCTTTCTGCTTCAAAATCTCTCTTGGTAATAACAGGCCCCATATCATCTCCTTAGTACATCTCAAAAGGGGCATTCTATGAGAAGAGGCTCCAGAATCTCGCCCCATTTCCCAGGAAGACAAGTTCCTTATTGAAGACATTACTGTACAGTGACATCTGTCCTGGTCTGTAGGATGAGAGGATATCGGTTAATGATCACCAGGAATAATATCAGTCTATAAAAATTCACTGGAAGTAGCTCCATCTTTTGTTGTCAATACTTAAGCAACTGAGTCTGCAGTACACTTGTTGATCTCTTTGATGACATGGAAGGGACAATGTATAATGCAGCTATGGAGACAGAATAAGACCCCAAAGTTAGCTTTCATATAATAGGGCCCCAGCTATTGGCCTTTCTTACACTATCCTACTTTTGAGCTTGTTTTAACTAAGATTTTATTTCATCTGGCATTATTTTCTTAAGTAGGAATTATAACAATATACAGCAATAAAAATCTTCCCCAAAGTTTAGCAAACAGATGACCAAGGAAAGGGAAAAAAGAAAAGACAGGAGGGGAGAAATCCACTTGAATTAACAACTGTTTACTGTGGGAAAGGTAAAAACATTTTTTAAAACTTTTCATTTTGTATATTTTATTGCTGCTTAACTTTGCTTACAGTATTATATATTTGTGAATATTTTTTATTAAAGTTTGGGCCCTAGTAAAATGTCTACTTTATTTTGCTAACATTCTGTCCTTATATTAGGAATTGGCGTGGGAGTGGGGTAAACCATGTCTGTGGCCCAGTTAGATGCTAACCGCACGGTTGGGGGGGGGGCGGGTAGGCGGAGAGGGAGAATGTACTCTAAAAGTCTCCAGTGCCTGACTCAAGCTTAGGAATAACGTCCAAATGATATAAAACCAAGCAAAATAAAAACGAAAAATATTCCAATTTTTTTGTTATATTCTTTTTTATTCCCGCAAAGAATGAGCTACTGCTGTTTTTCAAAGTGTCATAAAGACTCGGCCGGTTACTGCTCCGCAGGATGGTTTTCCTTCGATGATAAAAGGTTTTCTGGGCGGTTTGAGTCAAAGCTCTTATGTAAATAAGGAGGCTTACATAATGCTCTTTAAACTAAAACTTCGAAGGCTGTCCGCAGTAAGCACAGAAAGTCTGTCTGTGCTGCAAATGGCCCCCGAAAACTGACGGGAAGTCATCCAAGACTCGTTTAAGAAAACAGGAAGGGTAAACACGGTGCAAGCTTCCTTCAGTTCATTTGAACTCCCAGCACAAAGAGCAAATAAGAAGTGTGTCTCCAGACCCGTACACCGCCTTCCACAAGGTCTTTTTGGAGCGCTCCCTAGAGTCACTTGTTTTGCATTTCCCTTATATTCTAAAGGGCCGAAGCACCTAGGGCCCTGAGCGGGTGCGGACTCCTCCGATGACTTTCCATAGTGCGTCCTCTCCCGGAAGATGCTGAAATAGTATTGATTCTGCGATTTCTGGAGTTAGCCCAGTCTAGCATAGGCACGCTCTGGGGTGCGGGAGCGGAGGGGGCGTTTGCAGAGCAGATCTCTCCAGACCGCCTGCCTCTGGATTTATAAGGAGCTGTAAAGTTCTACCCACCGCCGCTGCAGCGGTGGGAATCTGCGGACTTTGGAAGAGAGGCATCTTTCTGCCAAGGTCTTCCTTTGGGAGATATCGGAGTATTCGAGGATGCTGGGCGGTCGGTTTTCTTTGTGACCTTGTGCTCGCAACTCCACTTGAGCATCGACCTGCAGCGCGCAGGAGTGAGCACTAGGTCCCCAGCGCTGCTGCGGTCCCACCAGGCCCCGCCCCACCGCTTGCTGCGGGATCTCCAGGCTGGGATTTGACAGCTCTTCCCCCACACACCCTCGTCGACACCCGGGGAACTAATTTTCAGACCCATTGCCACCCCAGAAAGGTGCTCCACCCGGGACCGGGCGTTCGACCAGCCACTGTCAAGTCCGAGGGTGCGCTGGGCAGTGCACGGGGTGGCAGCGGTCGCTATCCTTTTCCAAGTCCACTTGGACTCTAGGGACAGTCCCACCTGGCTTAGCCTGGGGCCGGGAGCAAATCTCCGCCCCGACCGCTCGCTTTCTTCGCTCACCCCTTCCCCAGTCACGGGGCCGCTTCGAAGCGCGCGCTGTCGCAGGCATGCCCTTTACCCCCAGAAGCCTGAAGGTGGCTGAATGGAAACACTGACACGTGAAAACTCTATTCTGAGTGACTTAGAATTGGCTGCCTTGAGGTTTTAATCTTGCCCCTCTGGTCCCGCCCAGCCTTAAGAGCAGCTGTCCTAATGGTCTACGGTCCTTGTGGAAGGTGAGGGTGTTGGGAGGCGCACCGGGACCTGATCGACCCGGACCATACACTGTATCTAGGAGAAAACTCCACAACCTAAAGGAATTTAACTCCTTGTGTATTGTTTCCAAACCAGATTCGCACGACAGCTTTCTTCTGAGGCCCGGACCGGCAAGTCCCGATTTAGAAACCGAGAGAATGAACTGGCCATCACCAGCCATCTGCCGGTGGTGTGTGGGAGGGTTCTCCCCCTCCCTCATCCTGCCCTTTTTCTGCTGCCTCCCTCTCTGCAACTGGTTTTCGCCTGATGGAGATGTGCCCTGCCCCCTACCCCAACTCAACCAGAGGGCAGTCACCAGGGCCTAGGCCAGGTCAAGCAGAGGCAGACGTGACCAGGACAGCATGGAGTACTTGTGGTCAGCATAGGTGATATTTGGAAATGTCAGTGCACCACAGCTTCTAAGACTCTCCAGAAGAAACTGGGCTCTATTGTGTGGGCTTTTGGTTGCCTCCTCCCCTTTAGGAAGACTGGGTGCGTCTGTTTACCGTTGTTTATTGTTTCACCTTCATTTTGAACCAACTTACGACCTTTCACTTCAAGCTAAGAGATTGCTGTTCTTAAAGAGGGATCCATGATGTTTGTTGGCTGGAATTGTGGGACTTTTGCCACTTAGTTTTGCTGACCTTGAGAGACAGACGAGCTGCTGACCCAATCTAGTTTTTGGTTGTTGCAAAAGGGACCCTCTAGTGCTCCAGGTCCACCTGCCAAACTCTCTGCCTTCCAACTACCACCATCAACGCAAGGTCAGAATGAACTTAACTCTGTTTCCTGTGACCTCCATCCAGTCTTTTGATGCTCTGCCAGTGAACGTTTGAAGGGAAAACTGACCTCAGTTAAGGAAACACTTAGCTGCCCCTGTGACTTACCACTGTATTCCTGAAACTTGGAAATGAAAATAGAAATCGTTTGATGTATGAGGAGATGTTATCTAATTAGGGTGTAAGAAATTTAATCTTTCTAGCATGCAGGTCATATAATTAATGTTAATTTAACGCTCAAATTCTCAGTCATTAATTTTTATTCTCTTAAATGCAGTTTGGCAGGGGCCTCTGATCCACGGCAATGGATTTTACTGGATATGAGAGCACTCTTGGTATTAGGAGTGACTCACTGCAAACCTTCCTATCCCAATAACAAGATCACATCATGTATGCATTATTAAGCTACATAATTGAACAGTCTATAGTTTGCATATCAGACTATTAAAATAATGTGTTTTGCTTTTCTCTGAACACGTATTGTTCAAGCCTCTGCGAATATGTGGTGATTCTGATAATTATCACCAAATTACTGCAAATGTTCTCTTCATTAACATGATTTCTTTCAAGCATTTTTAAAATGTGAATATCATTATGAATTAAGGGACTTCTTCCAAAGTTGTACGAACTTTCTATTTAAAAAAAAAACTTGTCATTAGGAGAGAAAGGATATATTTTAAATGGTGGAAGTAGAGAGACACAATTATTTGACTTTAAATGCCTTCCTTGGATCCAATAAAAGTTTTCTAAGTGGCTTTTAGTGAAGTTTCTAGAGTAGAGAAAGAGAGAAGGAGAATGGGAGAGGAGAGAAAGGAGGCGAAAGATGTCAAGCTTTAGAAGTTACTGTAAGTAAGACTCTTGTTAAAGCCTCTGTTACCTCACTCCTTTGGTGTAGAAAGCTAGCATCCCAAATGCTTATCTGTCCTATCATTACCCGTGGCTCTCGCCTGAAAAAGTAGAAGCTCAGAACTTTTTGAAGCTAACAATTTACAAATAACTAAATATTATTATTCCCCTTTTTACCAGGAGTTGTACTGGTGGAGAAATGATGCACACAGGAATAAAAACAAAGACTTCACTGCAGCCCTTCCTCACAATGTATTCAAGGCTGAATGGCAAGGCTTGTTTCTTTCTTTCTTTTCTTTTTTTAACTATTGCAAAATAAAAGTCTTTTTAATGTGAAAGTTTTTGCGTGGTCATCGACTTTATTTTTGAGCCAACTTTTCCTTTGAGTGACTCTAAAGCTCTCATAACCGAGCAGTGTGACCCAGGTATTACTGCTGCTTCTCAGCAGGTTCTGAAACACATTAGTCCTTCTCAGAGGCGCCTGCCGCGTCATTCGCGCAGGTCAGTCCCGGTGGGGAGGGGTCTTCAAGCACACGGAACATATTAGGAGTTTGGGAAAGTTGTAGGAATTTTTCCCCCAACTAAAATAAGGCAGGAAAAGAGTGGCTGGAGTGGGGGGCGGGGGATTCTGTCTGAACCCTCAGTAACCTGTGTGGCTGTTCCTTGCCCAAGGAACCCCTCTCCTTGCTCTATGCTGTGGTCCCCGGGGCCCCTCTTATGGAAGCTGCAGACAGCTCTTTGGTAAAAAGTGCCAGGCCCTTGGCGGCACTTTTATTTTGGCTGAGAAGAGGGAGCCCTGGTCCCAGGCCCAAGGGGAGCTAACTGAGCCCTTCTGTTTGGATTTCCCTGCTCGCTATAGCAACCAGCAGCATCAGGACAAAAATGCGCCCTCCCTGGACAATGGCCGGGCCTCCCGCTTCTCGCCCTTGTCTTCCTTCCCGGAAAGCAGCCAGGACCTGACTCGGCGCTCGGCAGCCAGGGACCCTCCCTCTTCTACTCCTTCCCTAGCAGTCTCTCAAGAGGTTGGAACTCTGCTCTCCAGCCGCTACAGCCCCTTGCCCACACACCTAATGATCACGCGTGCAGGCAGTGGCCAGGACTGCAAGATTCACCCCCACCCCCACCCCCACCCCCACCCCCGCCCCCGCCCCCGGTCGAGATCTCGTGCTCCCACTGCAAACTTCTTAGCTAGATTTGGGGGGAGGGGGTGATGATCCTGTGGAATAGAAACACAAGGTTTTTTTCAGGATTAAAAATTAATTGGGGTAATCCATGAAGTAGACTTCACCTGTATGGCAGGGCGCGCGCACGCGCGAACACACGAGTAAATACAATCATCCTATGTCTGGTCCTAGGCATGATTCCTCCACTTTCTTTCACTCTTCCAAGGTTAATTAAGTTCCCTTCCAAGAACTAAGTTCCAAGCCTATTCATTATTCTCTCCTTTTGACCTAGGGCGCTAAAATGATCGGGCCTGTGACTGCCTCGTCTTCTTTCTCTATTTTGCATGCAGTGCTACAGCCAAGGCTGCCCTAGATTATCATAGAAAATTCTCAGAAAAAGCGAGCAAAACAAGGAAGTCTCATTACTCCCTCTATCTAAGGCTTCTTTTCACTAGGTCTTTTCCAGGCAATGCCAAACACTTTACAGACCAAGGAAGCACATTTTGAAAATTCTTCCCTAGAAATAATTTCATCCTTAACTTTATTATGTCCAGAGAGGCATGGAATGACAGAACTGAAACTCGGGGACCAAGGGTGAAGTCTTGGCAATCAGTTACTACCACTGTGGTTAACTGCTCTCAAGAAAACACTTCTCCCTGACACCACCCCTCTCCTGCTGGCTGCGGTTCCCAGTCCTGACCACAATTGCAAAGTGTACTTGTACACTTTGGAAGGGATTTGCATTCATGCTTTGTGCTGCCAGAATAAGAGAACAGAAATCTAACTTCAGCTGAAAACAGCCTGTTTCTTTTAGGGACAAAGAACCAAACCCAACGCTTGGCTTCAGTGAAATAACTGATTGCCCCGTGAGCAGGTGTGCTGGTGACCTGGCTTGCCTTCCACTTCTCAGATGGTTCCAGAGGATGAAAAGAGGCAAAGGCTGCACAAGGCCCTTATCTCAGAACGTTTCCAAAATGCCTTAGAGCTTAGAGGGTTTCTGTTCAAGTCACTTTAATTCATCAAAGTGTTGCCATCTCCTCCTGGTGGCCATCCACCCACATGCCTTAGGGTAAAGAGAAAAACACACACCTTTAGGTTTCATTGTTGGGAATTTATTTAACCTCTGGTACTTTGACAATGAAATTTTAAGGAAGTGAGCTAAAAGCCACAAAGACCATCATGTTCGGTTCCTGAGATTTCAGCTTCTCCACACATGATCTGTCTGGCATCCTGCTGAAATGAATCCTTCCTCTGGCCTCACATTCAACATTCAAAATTTAGCAGGCTTCCTTTGATAAATTACTCTAAGTAATCCCTGAAACAACTAGACTGCCCGGGTGGTGTGATGTTAGAAGTCTTCAAGCCATGCCTGCTTATAAAATATTCACTTTGGGACTACAAAGAGTGGGTCACTTTTAATGATGAGACCCATATCTTAAAGATGGAAAGTATTAATACCCATGAATCCAAATAATTTCATTTTAATTAAAAATGTTTCAAATACCACTGTACAGTATATTTCAGTGGACTACTTGGTAGTTAAAAAGAAACAGAATTGTGTGCCCAAGCCACCAACAAACTAACTTGCCAAGTGTAGGAGTTAAGGTGCTTCAACTTTCAGAAACCATACGATTCTGCTTCTTCAGGTTTTTTTTTTCTTTTCCAGGGACATAGGGACAGATGAACATTTAGGAATTGGCAAAATGTATTTATATATGGAACAGGAAATTTTAAATAGAGGATCTTTATTCAAGAGACAATGCATAGCTACATAATTAAAATTAATTTCTTTTATATATATTTTTCGGGTAAATTTTATTGTGTATTTCCCAAGAACATGCAACTTGGAAATGCATTTTCTCTGCTCCTTATAAATGCATTCCCCAAGGCTGCAGTTCTTGAAGCTTAAAGGCAACCAGCTGCCTCTTTGTGTGGAGTGGTCCTTGGAGCTGTAGCCTCAGTTTTGACTTTCTGTGGACCCTGAGCAAAGAAGTTCCATTCAGATGTGGAGAGAGGAGATCTCCACCAAGCAGCTGCTGGGGCTGAAGGAAGGGCAGAAAGCAAGGAGGGGAGGCAGAGAAGGGAGTAATCCCATCCAAAGGTGGATGTACTATTTTTAAAAAGCAATGGTCACTTTTACATAATTTTAACCAGTTGCTACGTCTACTCCTCCAATGGGCACCTAAGAAAATCGTCTTTGTTTTCTGTTGTTATCTGATTTCTACTTTACTGAGATTGCATAATGAAGAAAAATTTAAATCTATCAAATGCCATCTCTCTTGCTATTATAACTAGGTGTTTTCAGTTCAATGTATGGGAATGGTTAGGTGCACCTTCGGTCAACTCCTAACATAAAGAAATACGTAAACGACATTTTATGTAGGACGTGAACGTGTTTACTAGTTAACAAGCTAGAGTTCAAGTTACAGAGCTTGGACTGCTCTCCTAATTGCTACTCAGGTGAAGATTTAGGGATACTTGAGTCAGGATGCTGTTTGCCGCTTTCCAAAGCCCTGCACAGTATCTCGAGGAGCACGAAATGCCGGTAGGGTTTTGTTTGGTTTTGGTTGTTAGCGTTGTGAGGCTATCCAGGTTGTTTTCTCTCTGCTCAATGCATTCTCACCCAACGGAGCCCACACCAGTTCAGACCAGCGCAACCACAGTACCGAAGAAGAACGCCCTTCCAGAAGATCTGAGAGAACCTGAGGTGCAGCCTAAGAGAAGACCTCTCCATTGTGCCGCCAGCCTACTCCTGCAGTAGGGGGATCTGGGGGTTGGGCAGTCCTCGCCCCAGGCAGAGAGGCCAGCACCAACTGCTTGCTCAGCCATTGTCCTAGCAAGTGCTCTGGAGGAGCTGTGCAGGAGTGAGGCAGATATCAAGGCACCTTGTCAGTTCAAAGCATTTTAGGCTTGTTTGAAATCCTCTCCACGTCAGCGTAAGCAGCCGCAGTATTTGAACAGCTGCTTTGAACAGTGAAAAAGAACAAGCTGAATCAAAATCCGAAGGAGTCTACCCGAGACACCTTCAACGCTCTGTGTTTCAGGCGGAGACAGGCAGGCAAACAGGCGGTCTCTTTCCCGACTGGGTCAGTAGGAAGAACCGCGCTAGTGACCGTGGGACCAGAGATAGGCCCCCATTTGGAGCCTAAAATCTTCCAGAGCCAAGGTTTCTGGAATCCCGGAGCTGCTGCATGCAGAGAAGGCGCGCGGGGCGGGGGGCCGGACTCCCAGATGCTCTGAACCCTGCATTGGAGCCAACCAGGCCCCTTGCCACAGGCGGAGGCGGCCTTGGCTCCTTGAGGGGTGGAGAGGGGCGGTGCTCCAAGTGGAACTGCGCTCCCAGCCCGGCCCTCCCCTTCACGGGCCCTACACCCGAAGCCGGAGGGCGGGTGGTGCGGGGGGGGGGGGGGGAGCAGACGCCTAGGCCCCTTGGCGGGACACCATTTAGTATACTCCGGGGATTGAATAAGCATTCTAAGCCCGCTACAACTCTCCCAGCTAGACCAGTTGGGAAGCGTTCGGGCCAGTCCTTTCGATCGCCAGCGAATGAGGCGGGGCTGGGGGGTGGAGTGCAGATCTGGGACGTCAAAGTGGGGAGGATCTGCTGGCATTAACGGACAGTAGAGTCCTACCACAGTTAAGTGCTGATATTCACGTGCTGCCAATTTCTGCCCCCTCACCACCACCACCACCACGCACATGCACTTAGCATCCAGTGCCCAGGGTACCCCTTTGGGGGGGGGGATGGGCAGGATATCGAGGGGAGGGGCTCTTACAGAGACCTGGGCAGCCACAAATCCCTCGGAAATATATCTGGAAACTTAATTCTTCCCTTGAAGGTATCATCCTACGGGCTGCAAAGACTCTTGTATTTTTTAAAAAAAAAAAAAGTTAAATTAACAGGAGGAACAGGAGGATACCTGCCCTTTGGGCAGGGAAGGGAGACGCTCTCCGCACATTGCCTTAAATCCTTCCAAGCAGCTGAATTCTTCCGTGAGTTGGAGCTCTGAACTTCCCAGGGAAGAAAGAAAGCAAAGCCAGGAGGCTGAGAAGGAACACTGCGTGGGGGAGACCTGCGCGATTCCCAAAAGAGCCAATATCTTACAGGGCACAGAGGACCCGAGGCAGGAGACTGGAGGAAGTTGCTTCTCCTGCTGCCCCCCACCCCCCCCCCCCCCCCCAGGAGCGCACAAAAAAAAAAAAAAAAAAACACCCTCATCAGCCGCTGAGTCTGCGCACTGACAAGGCTGGAACTTTTTAATGTTTTATTGGCCGGGGAAAGTTAGTAAATTCCTAACAGCCCCCAGGTGCGCGGCCGAAGTGTCTGAGCGTTCACGCTGGAATACTTCGCCACGCGCTTGGTGGGAATCGTAGCCGAGCGGGTGCGCGCGTGCAGGTGAAAGTCCGTCCTGCTGGCTGCGGGTGGGCTCGCCCCTCCCCTAGCCGTTTCTGACTCCTCCATACATGTTCATAAACATCGGACACGTGGAGATTCTCAGCCAAGGCTCCTGGCCCAGGCTAGTGCTCAGCCCTATTGATTTATAAACAATTCAGCCACTCCGGGATGAGCATCGCTCCTCGTTAGTCATGACGAATTTTTCTGGCCCGCTCTACTCTGCTGTCTAGATTAAGATGCTCCGTGGTCCTAAAATGCTCCCTCTGAGCGTCGATTTGGCCGAAAGAGCCAGCGCGAGCTCCACCCGGCGCCCGGCCAGCGGGGAGAGGTGGAGAGGCCATTCATGCTCCCTGGGTCTTTCCTTTACTAGCAATAACTTTTGATTCGCTGTGTCCGGTCTGCGTGTGCACTCCAGACTGTGCCCGCCAGTCCCGCCGCTCAAGCCCGAGCTTGAGCTTGGGTCTGTGCTACCCAGCTTGCAGGCGCGGAAACTGGCGACAGCCATCTAGCTCCTTAGGAATTGGAAGCGCGATGCTCTGTCTTGGTCAGATCCCTTGCCGTGGGTGCACCGGTCCTGGGTCTCACTAGAGAGTTTACCGCTACAGAAGGCTTTTACTAGCCAGGACCTGAAACACTAGACTAACCCCGGCCTCTGGCGCCCGCTGAAGTTGCTGCTTAGAGAGGACTCCCTAGCATCAACGGATTCGCCTATTTTCCTCCCCTCTTCAGCAACTAACGCGAAAGTTAGACAGACAGGCCTGGGGCCGGATGAAAACGCGCTCAGCTCCAGCAGCCGGCTTTCCAGAGCCACACTGGGCAGCTCCACCAGCCCTAGGCTGCTCACTCTCCGAGACTCCCGCAGGCTCGCACAAGGCGAAGGTCTTCTTAGGAAAGCTCCCGGTTCTCTGAACCATAATCTCTGAGCGCACCCCAAGTGTCAGTGTGACACACACTTCCAGAGTTGTTGGTTTTGGTTTTTTTTTTTTACAGTTCAGAGCGCTGAGCTGTTAGAGTAGGCAACACCGTGTAACTGGAGTTGCTCAAAATCCAGGGCGTAGGTTGAGCCTCCCTCTCCCGGAATCTTTTGAGAAAGAGACTGGGATAAAATTGGATCTGAAGCTTAAGGGATCTTTGCTGCTGGGGTGAAGGGGAAGGTGAGGATCTTTATTTGAGGACAAAAGTATCTACACACCCGAGAGCACGAGACACCTGTGCTCTGTAATTCTAACCATAGTGGGAAGTAAGGCTTCCATGGGAGATATTAGTCTGGCTTTGGCTCTCGCTCTAGGTTTAAACGACGTTGAAGCAAGCGCGCGCACACAGACACACAGACACAGACACAGACACGAGTGTGTGTGTGTGTGTGTGTGTGTGTGTGTGTGTGTGTGTGTGTGTGTGTGTGTGTCTGTGTCTGTGTGTGTGTCTGTGTCTGTGTCTGTGTGTCCCTAGAAGAATGAAAATCGGACTCCTGCTGACTCGGTGCGACCCAGTCTTTCTCTTCCACCGTCCACGCCCCCCCCCCCCAAGACCTATTGGGAAGAGAAAGTAGACTCCCTCCGGTGCAAGTCTTCGGAGCGGCTGTAGTCTACCAGAGCTCCTGGACCGCCGGGCTGCCGGGCTTCTCAGCTTGGGAGACAGATGGGGGGGCGGGGCCCATCCGAGAGGGGCGGTGGAGGCCGGGCACAGAAGAGGAGAGGGGGGTGAGAACTAAGAGAATCTGAATCGCTGGGCTGGGGGGTGGGGGTGCCAGAGGAAGGACTGAGAAGACTGGGCGCCCGAGGGAAGAGGAGGGGGGGGTGGAGCTCTGCACCAATCAGTGGCGCCGGCCTGGGAGGTTGCTAGCGGTATCCACGTAAATCAAAGGGCGCAGAGCCAATGGGAGGGGGTGGAGGGGGCGGGGCCCAGGCGCGTGCCGCTGCGAGCGGGCTCTGCCAAGAGAGCGGGAGAGAGCTTGAGAGCGCGGGGAGAGGGGGGAGCGCCCAGCGAGTCAGAGAGTGAGCGAGAGCGAGAGGAGGGAGAGGAGGAGAAAGAGCGAGGGCGGGCGGGCGGGAGGCAGCGCGGCAGCAGCAGTAATAGCAGGAGCAGCAACAGAAGGCGTCGGAGCGGGCGTCGGAGCTGCCCGCTAGGGGAAAGAGAAAGAGAGAGAGAGGGAGAGAAGCGGGGCGAGCAAGGAGAGAGAGCCCTAGGCAGAAAAGTAACTGTCAAATGCGCGGCTCCTTTAACCAGAGCACCCAGTCCGGCTCCGAGAGTCATGGCGACCGCAGCGTCTAACCACTACAGCCTGCTCACCTCCAGCGCCTCCATCGTGCACGCCGAGCCGCCCGGCGGCATGCAGCAGGGCGCAGGGGGCTATCGCGAGGCGCAGAGCCTGGTGCAGGGCGACTACGGCGCGCTGCAGAGCAACGGGCACCCGCTCAGCCACGCTCACCAGTGGATCACCGCGCTGTCCCACGGCGGCGGGGGCGGCGGCGGCGGCGGCGGTGGAGGAGGCGGGGGCGGCGGCGGGGGAGGCGGCGACGGCTCCCCGTGGTCCACTAGCCCCCTAGGCCAGCCGGACATCAAGCCCTCGGTGGTGGTACAGCAGGGTGGCCGAGGCGACGAGCTGCACGGGCCGGGAGCGCTACAGCAACAGCACCCACAGCAGCAGCAGCAACAGCAACAGCAACAGCAGCAGCAACAGCAGCAGCAGCAACAACAACAACAGCGACCGCCACATCTGGTGCACCACGCTGCCAACCACCACCCCGGGCCCGGGGCATGGCGGAGTGCGGCGGCTGCAGCTCACCTCCCTCCCTCCATGGGAGCGTCCAACGGCGGTTTGCTCTACTCGCAGCCCAGCTTCACGGTGAACGGCATGCTGGGCGCAGGAGGGCAGCCGGCTGGGCTGCACCACCACGGCCTGCGGGACGCCCACGACGAGCCGCATCATGCAGACCACCACCCGCATCCGCACTCTCACCCTCACCAGCAACCGCCCCCGCCACCTCCCCCACAAGGCCCACCGGGCCACCCAGGCGCACACCACGACCCGCACTCGGACGAGGACACGCCGACCTCAGACGACCTGGAGCAGTTCGCCAAGCAGTTCAAGCAGAGGCGGATCAAACTAGGATTTACTCAAGCAGACGTGGGGCTGGCGCTGGGCACCCTGTATGGCAACGTGTTCTCGCAGACCACCATCTGCAGGTTTGAGGCCCTGCAGCTGAGCTTCAAGAACATGTGCAAGCTGAAGCCTTTGTTGAACAAGTGGTTGGAAGAGGCAGACTCGTCCTCGGGCAGCCCCACCAGCATAGACAAGATCGCAGCGCAAGGGCGCAAGCGGAAAAAGCGGACCTCCATCGAGGTGAGCGTCAAGGGGGCTCTGGAGAGCCATTTCCTCAAATGCCCCAAGCCCTCGGCCCAGGAGATCACCTCCCTCGCGGACAGCTTACAGCTGGAGAAGGAGGTGGTGAGAGTTTGGTTTTGTAACAGGAGACAGAAAGAGAAAAGGATGACCCCTCCCGGAGGGACTCTGCCGGGCGCCGAGGATGTGTACGGGGGGAATAGGGACACGCCACCACACCATGGGGTGCAGACGCCCGTCCAGTGAACTCAAGAGGGGGAGGGGCAGAGCGTGGGGCTCCCCCTCCCTTTCGGTCCATGGTCCTTCCCGGGACCTCTATTCCCCCTCTAACTTCTGATCTTTTTTTTTTTATTTTATTTTTTATTATTATTTTCCCGGTCCCTTAAAAAAGGAAAAAAAAATTAGTGAAAATAAGGGAAAAGGAAGGAACGAAGACACTGGACTGTCCTATAACAGGTAGCAGGTATAATGATGGGTTTTGACCTTTGCAAACAAGTACCCAGAAAAGGAAGTGGAATGTCTTTTAGTGAGAGAGAGGAGTGGTGTGTGAGTGTGTGTGTGTGTGTGAGAGAGAGAGACAGAGACAGAGAGAGAGAGAGAGAGAGAGAGAGAGAGAGAGAGAGAGAGAGAGAAGAGAAACTAAATAAATTACCAAAAAGAAAAAGAAGTCCACCAAACCATACAAAACACAAACCTGCAGCTTCCCAATGCTCACAGTTGACACGTGCTGCTGTGTTTATTTAACATGGGTCCCCATCAGGAAAGAGGGAAAAATACACTTTTTTAAACATAGGCAAATTTTAACCACACAAATTTGCACTGCAAGAAAATTGAAGTTTACATGAACAAGTTCAACATGTTTTTTTCTCAATACCCACTGCTAATTCTGAAACCGTCCTTTTCAGTTGTTTTGTTCTGCCTTACCCAGTGGAGAGGACAGAAGCCAGCTCTTGGCCACCCTCCTTTTCTAGTGTTCTGATGTCCCTCGTTCTTATTGCTTGTGAACTTTGGTTTTCTTCAAGTCCCCCAGACCTGGTGTAACATTTATTGGCTCTTCATCAAAGCGAAGTGATTGGCTTCATATAAAATAAATAAATGTTTGCATTCAGGAAATGTGTATGGTTTGCCCACTTTATGCAAGGCAGGAATACTGTTTGCAATATATATGTAAGAGTCGAGCACTGCTTTTTGTAAACTACAAAGTAAACTTCATTTTCAGGCAGTATTTCTGGGTGGTGAAGAAAAACAAAAATCAATAGTGAGTGACCCGTCACTTCATTTTATCAGGCAGGGCCGTTGTGAAAGAACTCAGAAGAAATGCTAGGTTAAATATATTGCTAGAGTTGTCCAACAGAAAGAAACTGGGAACTCTGAAGAGAATTGGGAAACACACTGTGTAGTTCTCTGCCTTTGGGTTCAATAACTTAATTATAAGGGATTAGTTTTGATGACAGCGGTGGTTAAACTTTGTCCCTCTACTAGGTCTTTTTTTTTTTAACATAGAGAAAATAACCCAGGAACTTGATAACATATGCATAGACTGTGTTTCTTAGCACACAAATGCATACACCATACATGCATATATATACATACATGTGCATATATGTGAGCGTATATATATATGATAGGCAGGTTTTGTCTTCAACAGTTCATTTGTTTATCAAGTCATATTTTGGGTCTTACATCATCTTCCCTCATAATTTATTACAGAAAACTATCAGTTCAGCTTGGGCAGAGTTCTCCCCCTCTTTCATTAAGGAGGACAAATGAGGGGGGAATTTTCAACACTTCCTTCCTCCCCCTTTGTTAAGAATTTTTCAGTGCATTTTTTTTTTTACCTTGTCTCAATGGGAAATGGTTTACTCCCAAAACAACAGAATATTCTGGAAGGTGTAGGTAAAATAAAAACAACCAAAAAACAGAAAAAAAGGTTATGACTATATTAAAATTAACACCACTAATCTGTGATCAGTTAAAAAAATTAAACAGTTATCAGCACAAAAGGGCGCTAAAAGGGAAAATACTTTTTTAGTAACCTTAAATGTTTGGGGTTTTATTTCTTAGTTAGGTATTAGATAATTGTTTATTTTTTAAAATTAAATTCTCACTACCATAAAAATATGGTTCAACATCAGATTAGCGTTGCACTCAGTAGTTAAGGTTTTAGGAAATATGCTTTATCCAGGATTGTCTTTTCAAACACCTGTGGTTGTTTCATTTTCAATGTTTTTGCAAGATAAATGGTGACTTATAATGGGCATATTTATTTGCCTGTATTTCATTTCCCCCAATGAATGTCACAGGAGATGGCATGGAGCTATTTCAGGTTATATCACACTGCTTGCTCCTGATGCTTGGGGACTAGCCTTCAGTGAAGCTATCCAGAGGAGGGCAAATAGCCAATGGTAAAAGGAGGAAATGAATTTGCAGACACTTACAAGTAGGTAAGGTTAGAAGCTGGGGTTCCAAGGATGTGTCTACAGCTTCTCTTGCTTTCATGGGCTTACAGAATTGAAAGTTACCACTGAACCTTACCATATGTATATATGTTTAATATCTGTCTTTTGAAATGCAGAAATAGTTTAAATGTTTCTTTGTCTATTTTTCTTTTTTAATGCTACCCAGGGATATATTTTCATATCGTTTTACGTGGCCTGCCTCAATGTATATTTATTTCTTTTGGAGCAAAAGGTTCTGAAAACTGGTTTTCTGTAGCTTTAAATGAGTAGGTAGCAAGATCTATATGGGATGTCATTTTTTGTTCAGTTTCTTTTTTTAAAAAAAATGCTTTGTTTTGGTACATTTGATTGTGCTTGTGGGGAAAATAAAAGCGCAGAGATCCTTATATATTTATGTTAAAGTAATATTTTATTATTACATAAAACAGAAATGCACAATACCTTCATAGTTTGTTCTAATTATTGAAATATCTTTATTTTATTTTTAAAGATAGTGCCAAGTTCTAAGAGGGAGAGAAGCCCTACCTAGACCTTATGCTTACTGAGCTGAGTTGTGTATAAAACACTTCCCTTCCTTTATGCTTCATAAAGTTTTGGAATAAATTTTATGCATATATTGCCAGCTTTCATGTTTCTAACTTCCAGAGACATTTTCTTGATTTTTTTTTTAAATGAAGACTACTGTCCAGACTTTTCTTTGCAGAAACTACCATGGGTCCCAAATATTTCCTTCACTGCCTTATAGCGTTAAATCAAAGTAGTCATCGGGTTTGAGCTTCAATGCGTTTGCCATTTCCAGGGCCAACAAAAAACATTTGCCTTGCAAATACATGCCCATGTCCCTACACCTTCCTCCCAGGTTAGCTGCACCTTGGCCAATGGCATCAGTGGCACTACATGAACTTTAGCCTCTACTCAAATGTACTTAGATAATTTGGGATCTTCAGAAAAGCGAGGCTTAGCTAGAAATTACTCTTCATAATTAACAAACACCTTTCAATAACAAAAATGCCATTTATGTGTTTACCAAATGATTAAGAGTAGATACTATGTATTTCTCATCTTAGATTTACACGGAAAGATACTTTTGCAAAGGTTTTTACAACAGTGTTTCTTTCTCGTCAGGCAACAACAACAGGCTTCAGATTTAAAGAGGAAGGAAAGAATGTATTGAAGAGATTCAAGCCATAGTACTTATGGTTTGTTTCAAGTGTTAGAGCACTGCACTTAAAAAACAAACAAAGGAACAAAATAGCTTTTAATGTTAGTGAGGTGTTCCAACAGTGTTGGGTTAGTTTGTAAGTTTGTTGGTATATTTAAACTCCTCCCTGGAACACTGACTGAAAATATAAATGTCCATTTAGGAAAGTAGTTTCTGGGCTTATTACCTCTGATCATCCTTTCTAATTCCTAGTCAATATTACATGGGTCCCAAACAGATTCTGCTAAATGATCTTATCAATAGTCTGAACAAGAAGTGACAGAAAGAAGAAGTGTTTTGTGACCGCAGACATGCTGATGGGTAAAATGTTTAAGCTAGGTATGGATCTGAGTTCTGGGTCAATATCCCTCCGCTGAAGGCAGAAAGCAAGCCGCATCTGCCCTCTGCAGGGCATTTTGGTGGACCTTGAGAAGGCATTTTTGTTCTTAGCCACAAGAACTAAGAACAGACTGGGAAACATCATGTATTAAACAGACACACTATTCTGAATTCATGTTGGCTATTCAGGTCCTAAAGATGCTCTAGTAGCTTTCATGCCAGTCTTATAATGTATTGCCTACTACTTAAAAAAAAAAGTCAGAGGCCACTAATACAAATCTATGGGGCAATTGTTAGATACTGAGAAGCCATCTCCGTCCTAAAGACAAAAATGTAGTATTTGCGTTTGCTCAAACCGTGACACATTATATATATATATATACATATATATACATATATATACATATATACATATATATATGTATATATATATACATATATATACATATATATATATAT
>CABHPR010138581.1:0-10444 GCA_902168415.1 Peromyscus melanophrys
TTGAGGGTAGAATAATAGAACAGGCTGGGGGATTAGAAGGATGGGATATCTAGAGGAAGGTTGGTCAACAGGCACTAATGACAGCTAGATGGGAGCAGGAAGTTCTGGTGTGCATAGCAGGGTGACCATAGACAGTAATGTCCTGAATATTTTAAAAAGCTAAACAATTTTTTTAAATACTTTCACCACACGGACATGGCAAATATTCGAGGATGTGTTTAACCTGAACTGGACATTACACTACCTATACTGTATATATGTATTGCAACATCACATGGTACCCCATTAATATGTGTAACTTTAATATTTCATGTATTGGTTAAAAGTAAAAAAAAAAAAAACAACTTGGCTAGGGTTGTAGTTCAGAAGGTAGCACGCTTTCTAGGTATGGACACAGCCCTGGATTTCATCCAGAGCATCACATAAACTGCCATTCCAACACTCAGGGTGTGGAGGTAGGGAGATCAGAAGTTCAAGGTCATCCTTGACTGTATAGCTAGTTTAAGGCCACCCTGGGATGCATGACATCCTATCTCAAATCAATAAATAAACACAATAATATAAATAAAAATATTAGGGGAGAGAAAAGCATACACATTTATCAATATTTTAAATGGCACCTGGATGGGGGTCCAGAGGGAAAAGTTCACAGGAGTGGTCTGAGCCTGGAGCTTAGGTACCATTTTATCACACAGCAACTCATCATGGGAAGTGACTCTGAATCAAAAACTACTAAAGGAATCTTCAGGCCACTGGGTAGTGTGATCTACTTTTATAGAACAAATGAACAAGAAAATATATTTACATAAACACATGGAGAACAGAGAAAATGGGGAAAGAAGCAAGAGAGTGAGACTTGCTAATGTGGACCTTCTTATATAGTTCTTATTTTTGAATCATGTGAATCTATTCATTTATTTGAAAAATAGAAAGGACAAGAAAATGGTTTCCTATGGGGAGGGGAAATCTGGGAAATCACTGATGTTTTACATTATAAGAGTATTTGGCACAATTTGAGTTTGTTTTCTGGTTTTTTTTTTTTTTTTTTGGTTTTTCGAGACAGGGTTTCTCTGTGTAGCTTTGCGCCTTTCCTGGAATTCACTTGGTAGCCCAGGCTGGCCTCGAACTCACAGAGATCCGCCTGTGCCTGTCTCTGCCTCCCGAGTGCTGGGATTAAAGGCGTGTGCCACCACCGCCCGGCTCAATTTGAGTTTTTGAATGTGTGTTTGTTTTGCAAGAGTAATGGGTCATGAGAGAAGAATTTAAGAGTAATGAAGTGATCTAGGCATGGTGGTATCTTTAATCCCAACACTCAGGAGGCAGAAGCAGACAGATCTCTGTGAGTTCAAGGCCTGTCTAGTCTGCAGAGTGAGTTAGTTCCAGGCCAGCCAGGACTACACAGAGAGATCCTGGCTCAAAAAAAAATAGATAGATAAATGAATAAATAAATAAATAAATAAATATAAAAGCAAACAAAGAGTAATAAAGCAGGGCATGGTAGCAAATGCCTTTAATTCCAGTACTCAAGAGGCAGAGGCAGAAATAAAAGAGTCACCTAGTTCAAACAATAGAGACTGACAGGTAAAAATCTCTGGTTTTGGAATTAATAAACTGAGTTGATATGGGTTAGTATTAGCAAAAGTAAATAAATTAATTAAAAAGTAAAGGCAGTAATAAAATTATTTTTTTCTGATCCAGAGATTCTAAACCAGGTTCTCAAAGAGACAGTGGCATTCCCATGTCCATTATAGTAGCCTATTTGTAGAAGCAACTGAAACCCCCCTTGATACAGGAATTGATAAAATATGACAAATACATACAATGAGTTATTGTTTAAACTTAGAAGAATACTCAATAATCTATGACAACACAGCTTAACCTTAAGTAAAGTCTGCTAGGTAAAATAAGCCAGTCACATAAACTCAATGCTGTACAATTCTGCTCATATGAAGTATGTAAAATATTTAAACCCATAGACTCAAAGAACAGAATGGCATTTCACAGACACTAGGTGAGGGGCAAATAACCAGTCCCGAATCAATGGCCATAAAAGGTTCTACAACTTTGTCTTTAGGTCCACAATCACATATGCAGACATCTTGAAACTAGTTAAGGATATGGATCACATGTTCAGTGTTCTTGATGCAATAAAGTAAAAAGCACATTTTTTAAAAAAAGAAAAATGTAGTTCAATGTTGGTTGTCATCATAAATTTATCATTTAATATGTACTTAATGAGTTTCCATGTGATATTTTCTTGCCTTCTAAATTATTCATTTCATATGATAATATATTTTTGTTTTTCCATCAACCATAGTGGATTAGTTCTGATATCTTTGGAATATTAGTTAAAATGAGGTGATGTAATATTTCCTGCACTATGGTTTCTGAGTAATGTTGCTTTGCCTGTTTTACAAGTATCCATTTGCCTATTTTCTGTCTTTTGTGATCCTACAAAAAATTGAGGGTTTCGGGAGTTTTTTTATATCTGGAAATTTGGTGTGAATTCTACTGACTCTCACAGTTGCTTTTGGCAATATAGTCAATTTTATAATATTGACTCTATTAAACAAATAACATGGAGTTATTTCTGCTCTTTCTATATTGAATAAAAATAATCTTTGTAGGGGGTCTTAACCACATTAATAGAAATATTTATATTTACTATGTATTTTAGAAGCCAACTGGAATGGGAACATTTTGCTAATGTTTTTTACCTGGATACAGAAAGCAAAATGGTATTTGAATATTTATTTGTTCACTGTTCATTTGTTAATACTATTTATCATATCTCAGTGTTTATGATTTTTCAAATAAAGGAGCTTATTATAGGAGAAAAAAGAGAGGCAATGGCAGGTAGATCTCTCCACACTCAAGACTAGCCTGATCTATACAGTGAGCTCCTGCCTCACAAACCCAAACCGGTTAATTCTAGGAAGTGTGTTTGAGAATGAAGAAGATTTGGATAGAGGATGTTGCACTTCATTAAAAAAATAGAACTTATAAGCTGGGTGGTGGTGGTATTTGGGAAGCAGAGACTGGTGTATCTCTGAGTTTGAGGTCAACCTGATCTACAGATCAAGTTCCAGGACAGCCAGAACTACCCAGAGAAACCCTATCTTGAAAACAAAACAAAGAAACGCAAAATAAACCCTGGACTATTATATAGTTTACATTTGTGTCAGTTGACTAAAAACCTAAATAAAACATCCTAGTCAAAAGAAAAAAGAAAAAAAAGAGGTGTAGATATGGGAATTTATATAGACAAAAGGAAACTGTCTACAGTCACAAAGAGGGAATATGCTTTTACTTGTAGATTTTCCTTGTCCAAATTATCTCCTTAGCTCTGAGTTAAGACTATGTATTTTACTAAAAGCAATCAAGACTCAGCCTCTCCAAGGGAAGGATAATGTTGGGTTGTGATAAAGAAACAATTTAATTGTAAAGAAATGGAAATCATTCTATATTGGCCCATTTACATTAATGGTACTTTTTCATCTGCTTGTTACTATCCACAGGATGAAGATACTGTAATTAAACTACTCCCTCTTTGGATAGACATTGCTGTAGTTTCTAAGACTTTGTTGTCACAAACTATGCCACAGTAAACATCCACATGCATCACAAATCATGGAGTCCATATGCAAAAATATATTCCTCCCAGCGGAATTGGTGATGGAAGGAGCATAGTCCATTTCTAGATTTTTACTCTAAGGAATATGTGTAAGTTATATAATCCGGAAAAAGGGAAGCTAAGACATTAGTTGTAGGATGAACATCTGGTTTTTCTAGTGTTTAACCTCTCCGATTCTGTAATAGTCTAAAGAAGACTATCTGGCCTGAAAGATGATAGTGCCATGTCACAGCTTGTTCATTGTAAATAAAGAGCCAGTGCTGTCTCAGACACACAGATACATGCATCTGGAAGAAATCACCTTTTTGTTTAAATATTAAAGCTTTGTTACATCTGGGCCTTGTGGCACACACCTTCCATTCCAGTGCTGGAGAGGTAGAGGTAGGCATATCTCTGAGTTCAAGGCCAGCCAGGCCTACATAGTGAGACAGACTCTGTGTCAGAAAATATTTTCAACTAGGTTTTTAAGGTGTGCCAAATTCTTTCTCTTCTTTTTCCTTTTTAAGGATTTATTTATTTTCAGTTTTTATTTGTATGGGTGTTTTGCCTACATGCATGTAGGTACACCATGTACATGCCTGGTGTTTGAAGAGGTCAGAAGTGAGCATCAGGTCATCTAGGACTAAAATTACAGATGGGTGTTAGCTGTCATGTGGGTACTGGGCATCGAACCTGAGCACTCTGCAAGAACAAGTGCTCTTAACCATGTAATTATTCTCCCCAGCCCCTCAACTAGAATTTAAGATTAAAATTTTGTTTTTAATAGAGTTTTAAGATTCAGTTTGTTAAGATTTACTTTGTTTTAATAGTGTTCTCTGAACTATAACTCTAAAATAAAGTAAGACACAAAGTTGACCAGTTATCTGCCATGTTTCTAAAACTGCTTTGCTCATCACAAGTGAAGTCTGGTAAGTCGTATTTTATCAGCTAGGTTCTAATTACTGAAAGAGCAAAAGACCCAGATGATGATGGCCCCTGGTTTAACCCCAATGACCGATGGTATCATTGTAATCCCCTACATTTAGTGTAGAAAATTTGAAAAATGTGCCACAAACATTTTCATCTTACCCAATAGCAAAGTGCTTTGTAGCTGTCTAATAGAGTTTGCGTTTTCCTGTGTAGACCTATACTTTAAGGAATCCTGTGATAAAATGCTGGTGAGACAACAGATTTTCCCCAAATTGATTCCTTTCTATGACAGGAGACAGATGTAACCTAAACAGCTGTACTGAGAAGTTGAGGTTAGGTGATGGGGAGCAGGGGCAGGAATTCTTTCAAAATGTCTCCATTGTGCCAAGCTATCCCAGAATGGCTCTTTTCTGCTCTGCCTTCCACTTCTCCCTCTTCTCTCCAGGGTGATGTGGTTCTGACAAATAGAGTTTGCAATTGGGGGGAAGACAAAAGCTTGTGCTCCAGTTGGGGTATGGGTTGGGAAAGAATAGAGAATTTCTGTTTAAAAGTTACTTGGCACATTGTGGTGGTATTGTGTTCCCCAAAATATTGTGCACCCTAATAAACTTATCTGGGGTCAGAGACAGAACAGCCACTAGATACAAAGGCTAGAAAATGGTGGCACTCA
This sequence comes from Peromyscus melanophrys, assembly GCA_902168415.1. Lineage (NCBI taxonomy): Eukaryota > Metazoa > Chordata > Mammalia > Rodentia > Cricetidae > Peromyscus > Peromyscus melanophrys. Next base: position 5,214 of record CABHPR010138581.1, read on the forward strand.
CACCTTTAATCCTAGCATCCCAGAGGCAGAAATCCATGTGTTCAAGGATACAGCCAAGCATGGTGACTCACGCCTTTAATCCCAGAAAGTGAGCCTTTAATCCCAGGGAGTGGTGGTAGAAGGCAGAAAGGTATATAAGGCATGAGGACCAGAAACTAGAGGCATTTGGCTGGTTAAGCTTTTAGCTGGTTAAGCTTCAGGCTTTCGAGCAGCCGTTCAGCTGAGAGCCATTGGGATGAGGACCCAGAAGCTTCCAGTCTGAGGAAACAGGATCAGCTAAGGAACTGGCGAGGTGAGGTAGCTGTGGCTTGTTCTGTTTCTCTGACCTTCCAGCATTCACCCCAATACCTGGCCTCGGGTTTGATTTTATTAATAAGACCATCTAAGATTCCTGCTACAGCACATCTCTGAGAATGCCCTGGGAAGGGAGATGTTCAGGCAGCACCACAGGAAATTAAGGAAGCTGTTGGGGCAGAATTTTATGAAAAGAACGTTTTAAAACATGTTTAAGACCAACTACTTTTTTTAACGTCTTCCTAAAATACCAGCCTAAACAAAACTGGTGGAGTTTTTGTCACTTTTCAGATTTATCCAAGTGAAGATGTCTGGTCTAATTAAACAGAAAGAGGACAGTGTATAAGCTCAATAAGTTATGTTCCTGGCAAGATGGCTCAGTGGGGAACCTGGGTTCAATTCCCAGCACTCACATGGTGGCTCACAACAGTCTAACTCCAGTTCCAGGATACTCAACTCCCAGTCTCTGTGGGTACCAGGCATGTACGTGATGCACAGACATACATGCAACAAAACACCCATACACATAAAATAAAAAATAATAATACTCAGTTGCTACTTTATTCAAAATGTACATACATTTATGATTAGGTTTGGCATTTTCAGTAGTCTAGTTCTATTCTTGAGAGGGCTAATAATTTGTTTTGTCCTCTGAACAGACCTAAATTATCATGAGACATATTAGTAACTGGGATGCAGATACAGTATTGCAAAGGATGATGAATAAATAATTCAAGTAGACGATTTACACTCTGAGAATTAAGAATTGACATTCTGTTTTTTTAAAGACACAACTAATGCCTGAAATGGGTTAAACACTCATTTTCTACATGATTGTTCTATTCTTAAAGATGTGAAAACGTGTTCATGCAAAAACTTACACATGAATGTTTATAACATTATTATTCAGATTAGCCAACAAATAGACTCTTCCAAATGCTATCTAAAACTGCATAGATACGCAAAATACTGTGTCTTACAGAACAAACATTATTTGGGCATAAAATCAAATGCAGTACTAATAATGCTAAAACATAGATGAACCTTGAAAATATAATTCTACATGAAAGAAGACATGCAAATGGCATGCATAGTGTGTGATTCCATTTACATGAACTCTCGACCATAGGCAACTCCATGCAGAAAGAAAACATGTTAGTGGTTGCCAGAATTGGGTATGAAATTTCTTGTTGGGGTAATGAAATGTTCTAAAAATTGAGGGTGGTGATGGATGCCCGAGCCTTTTAATACACTGAAAATAATTGAATTATAAATATTAAGTGGCTGAGTTACCTAACATGTGATTGATGTCTCAATAAAACTGTTACCAAAAAAGGAGAAAAAAGCTTATTGGCACAGATCTAGTAAGAATAGAGGGTTGTAAATTATCTGAATAATTGTTGCATCTTCCTGGGAAATATGACATCCAGTGCTTTCCTGCACATAACTAGAAATAAGGATAGCTTGATTCACATCCTCTCTGGTTCCTGTTTTTAAGCCCTGGGGATTTTGAAGGATCCACAGATACAGTTAGTTGGCCAAATACTTGACTGACTGTAGCATTTCAGCTGGAGCTGGGAAACACTCAAGTTTACATGCTGATCATCTATCTCTCCAGCCAGATAAGCCAATACAAAGGACCTGGAGAGATGAAGGTATTCTAAAGAGCTAACTGCATCTCTCATTCTGACTACCAGACTGTTAAAGAGTGGACGTCAAAGAAATGGAAATTTCCCCCAAGGAATCTTATTCTGGCAGAAAGAAGGAAAGGGCTTAGGGTGGATCTTGTCCCCTGGGAAGAGATTTTCCCACAGTTCTAACAACTGGTGAGCCCATCTTACCAGATGAGACTGAAGCCCAGACAATACTGGATCCATGGTGGGCGGGACCACACTGTGACTGAGACTGCTTAGATCTGCATATCTTTGACCCTCTATTTCAACTTTAATCTGACCTTAGTACCCAAGGATGGATTTGCAGTGTTCGTTGGATCTCTTTGTCCTTCTTCCCAATGTGGCCACATTGAACAAATTTCACATTGACTAAATCTCGCTATTAATTTGGTTCTTTTAATTGGCTTACTGAGGGTAGGTGGCTGAACCTGGCTTGTGGCACAAGCTGTGACCTCAGTGTTTATTGTTTTGTTTCAGTGCTGGGGACTGAACCCAGGACCTTGCGTATGATAGGCAAGTACTCTATGATTAAGCTATACCTTCAGTCCTATTTGAGGCTTTTAATGATTTCTAATTTTTATTAAATCATCTTTTTTATAGTCAAACCTACTTGATCCATGTGTGTCTCATTCTTTTCACATTGCAATACTGTTTTTTTTTGTCATCTGTAAAGTTTATCCTCAAAAATCACACAATCACACAGCCAAGTTACAAAACAAACAAAAAAATCAACAAACAAACTTATCATAATGTTTGAAGTAAATTTAGAGTTTTGTGTTAGAGTCATAGTTATCTTGGGCCACGGATGCTCCACAAGCTACAGGTGGGAAGACCTGATTGATGCTTCCCAACATACAATAGGGTTGTTTTCTGTTCATCCTGTTGTAAGAGGAAAATATTATAAGTTCAAAGCACACTTAAAGGGCTGGAGAGATGGCTCAGTGGTTAAGAATGCTTGTTCCTCTGTCAGAGAACCTGAGTTTGGTTCCTAGCAACTACATAGGTAGCTTACAACAACCTGTAACTCTCGCTGCAGGAGATCTGACACCCTTTTCTGGCCTCTGCAGGCACCTACACTCATGCACACACCCACACACATACACATAATTTAAAAAACAATAATAAAGAACTTAAAAATACATTTAATGCATTTAACATTCCAAATAACGTAGATTAGTCTTGAACCTGTTCAGAACACTTGTATAAAGCCAAGAGTTGATGCAAATCATCTAGCACTAACTCTGGTTTCTAATAAGTGTTGACTATCCCCTGGAATTTATTGCATTCTGTGCTCCAAATGAAAACAATGGTTGCACATACACTCAGAATTAACATACACAGCAGGAGATACAGATGGACCTTTTGTAGATATGGTGGGATGTAGAAGCACAACATCCAAAAAAAAAAAAAAAACCACCTTAGCAACACAATACAATACAGTGTAGATTCAGCATGGGCTATTTCCCCTCAGAGTTACATGGCTGACTGAGCTGTGGTTTGCTGTCACTGCCAAGCACCATGAGGGAGTGTGATAACACACATCAACAGCCTAGGAAAAGATCAAAGTTCAAAATTTGAAGTATTGCTTCCATCAAATGTGTATGCTTTCACAATGTGGCAAAGTCAGAAAATGATAAATTGAGCCATTGTAATTTAGGGACCTTCCCGACTTCCAAAACTCTTGTTATCAGATTAGAGGATGGATTTGGCTTACTTATAGGAGATAAGGCACATGACTAGAGGACACAAAAGTACTCAGCACTAGTAGGAGAGAAATCTTTATTTCCACAGAGAGAAACCCTAAGTATTTGTGAGAACATTTTAAAGGATGAGAAAGTACTGATCAGTGCAGCTGACTGGGCCAGAGGTGGTCCAACAGACTTGTTCTATTTTGTTTTCTGTTGCCATGATAACCAACATGACTAAAAGCAATCCATATAGGAAAGGATTTATTTGGCTTACAAGTTACAGTCCATTTTCATGAGAAACTAAGGCAAGAAGTCAAGGCAGGAGGTTGAAACAGAGACTGTGGAGGAATGCTGCTCCCTGGCTTGCTTCCTGGCTTGTGTTCAGCTTGCTTTCTGCGGTGGTTTGAATGAGAATGGCCCCCACTGACTCTTATATTTGAATGCTTTGTTTCTAGCTTTGGAACTATTTTGGAAAGGATTAGAAGGTGTGGCCTTGTTGGAAGAGGTTTATCACTGGAGGTGGGCTCTGAGGTTTCCAAAGTCCACACTGGACCCAGGTTCTCTCTCTGCCTCCAACTTGCAGATCTAGATGTAAGCTCTCAGCTACTGCTCCAGTACCATGTCTTCCTTCTTGCTGCCTTTCTCCCTGCCATGATGGTCATGAACTCACCCTCTGAAACTAACCAAGCTCCCAATTGAATGCATTCTTTTATAAGTTGCCTTGGTTATGGTGTCTCTTCATAGCAATAGAAAAGAAACTAAGACACTTTCTTATAGAGCCCACCTGCCTAGGGATGGCACTGCCCACAGTGGGCTGGGCCCTTCTCCATCAATTAATGATCAAGAATATACCCCTCTGACATATCTACAGGGCAATCTGATGGAGGCAATTCCTCAATGAAGGTTCCTGCTTCTGGATGTGTTAAATTGACAACAAAACGAACTAGGATAAAAACTTCTGTAGTATCCATTTACCTTGGTTTTAATAGAGCTCTGCTTCTGAGTGAAATGACCTGGAGTACTCTGAATCTGAATCCTGTCAACCATCCTCCTACATGTGAATATTTCATTTTAGTTTTTTTTCCCAGTGATTCTGGGCTCCTGACACTGGCACCTTGTATAATTTCCTCCCCTCAAGAGTAGTTGTGACCTCTGACTTGCTCTAACAGAATGTAGCAGGGTTGGTGGGAATGTCACCTTCCATCTTGCAAGATGACTTTTTCTACTGCCTTCTCAGTTTCTGTGACTTTATGAAGCAAGCAGCCATGCTAGGCTGGACTGTGTGACAAGTAAAGTGAGGTGAGACTCTGGCTAAGAGGCAGTAAGCAACTGAGGTCTTCCATCTAGAACCCAGGAACTGAATTGTCCTAACCACACCGTGAGGCCTTGCAAGTGGATCCTCTCCAATTGAGTTTCATACGAGACCCAGCAGCATTCAGGATCTTGATTACAACTCTCTACAAGACCCTGAAGCAGATATCCTAGCTAAGCCTGAAGCTGTGAGACAATAAATATGTGTGTAGCTTGTGTGTGTGTGTGTGTGTGTGTGTGTGTGTGTGTGTGTGTGTGTGTGTGT
>CABHPR010138581.1:10454-24193 GCA_902168415.1 Peromyscus melanophrys
TGTGTGTGTGTGTGTGTGTGTGTGTGTGTGTGTGTGTGTGTGTGTGTTACAGGTTCATGTCAAGTGTCTCCTCAGTAACTTTGCAGGGTTTTGTTTTGTTGTTGTTTGTTTTAGTTTTTTGAGCCAGAGTTTCTCTGTGTAGCCCTGGCTCTCCTAGAACTAGCTCTGTAGACCAGGCTGACCTTGAACTCACAGAAATTCTCCTGCTTCTGCCTCCCAAGTGCTGAGATTAACACCATGTACCACCACTGTTCAGCCCAATTTATTTTTTGAAAAATGTTCTCTCACTGAGCTTGGAGCTCACCAGTTTGTCTAAGTGGTTTGGCCAATGAGTTACAGGATCTTCCTGTCCTGTCTCCCCAGTGCTGGGATTACAGGGTGCCTGCTTTTTATGTGGGTGTTGGGAATCCAAACTCAGGTCTTCACGCTTATTCAGCAAGCACTTTTTTGAATGAGTCGTCTCCCGAACTCCTAAACTGCTTTTTATTTGAGATAGGGGTCTCACTATGTGAGACAGGCTAGGCTGGTTTAAAACCATTCTCTTGCCTCAGCCTCCTGAGTGTCTGGGATTACAGCTGTGTACCATGATGCTTAGCTTAAGCTGATTTGAAAAAAACAAAAGAAACCTCTTGTAAGGATATCTCCTGTCTCAGAAAGTTTTCTTTTATACCAGCCACAGGGAGGGGACTGATTATTATATGCACCAGTAAAATGGGTACAATAGGAAATAAGATGAGACAAATACTTCTTTTAAAACAAGTTCTAGAAACAAAAGTATTTTGTTATTTTGTGGGGGGGGGGAGTCTTTTGCCTGCATGTATATCTGTGCACTACATATGTGCAGTGCCCCTGGAGGCCAAAAAGAGCACTGGATCCCTAGGGAATGCAGTTACAAAGGGTTATGAGCTGCCACGTGGAGGCTAGGGATCAAACCTGGGTGGTGAAGAGCACTCGCTGTTCTTTCAGAGGACCTTGGTTCCGTTCCCAGCACCCACGTGGTGGCTCACAACTCCAATTATAAGAGATCTGGTGCCCCCTTCTGGCCTCCACAGGCACATATGCAGTGCAATACATACATGCAGGAAACCCACACATAAAATAAAAATAAATAAAAAGTATTATTTTTAAAATGATTTCATTCAAAGCTAGGCATGTTGGCATATGCCTATAATCCTAGCACTCAGGAGATTGAGGCAAGAGAGCATTGTGAGTTCAAGGCCAGCCTGGGTTACATAGAGAGTTCTGTCTCAAAAAAAATTATTCAGGCACTCAATCATTCCACAAATATTATTTAATATGTATGCTCTGACTGGCACTGAGCATGTGTTTTAGTAGGAAAGAAAGGAGAAAGTACTTCAATCCCAGCCTTCAGGAAGGACACTTTGAAACAAGGCTTAAGGATCGGACCTCTTTATACTGGACTGAAATTGCCTTTTAAGTACAGAATAATTGGGCAGAAATGGTATTAACGAGGATGAAAGCAGCTCCATGTTCCATTACAGAGTTTTGCAGTATGTGCTCATCTCTGCTTTTTATAGGTTATTTCGAGTGTACACTAACTAAACAAGTGCTTTCCTGAATGAAACCAATGGTCAAACCATCAGGTAAATCTTGTTTGACCCTAACTGATGGAGAATTCTCAGCTTACTGGTAAGGACATTCAAATGAAAGGATTACCTAACCTGTTAATTCACTAATGTAGCTATATCATGAAAACCAACTAATCTGTATTTATTAATAAATGTCATTTTGAAGACTATTTTTTCACTTCTTTTCAGTTTTCTTCTTTTATTGAAAATAATTTTTTCATACAGTATATTCTGCTTATGATGTCTCCTCTCCCTACTCCTCCCAATTCCTCCCACCTCTCCTCCCATCCAGATCCACACCTTTCCTGCCTCTCTCTAGAAAACAGACTCCTAAGGAATAATAATAAAATGTAAGATGAATCAAAACCAAACAAACCAGAATATGACAAAACAGCCAAACAAGAAAAATATTTTTCACTTCTGATCATTGTTTTTTTTTCTCTAAAAGGAGAAACAAATCTTTCTGCTCATTCCTCAAAAAATGCATGTGTTGAGTGTCAAGCTCTTTATTAAGCACTATCAAATATCCAAACATATCACACATGGATCTTCACATGAACAGATATTTACACCAATGTATAACAATGCATAGACCTTATGTAATATGCAATTCATCTTCTTGCCTTTCCCAATCTTGCATCTTCCCACTCCCTTTCATAATACTTATCCATCATATGTATCTTGCACCTCAAGCTCCGATTGGATGCCTGCTTCCAGAAAGCCCAACCGGCAGCAAATGGCACTGTTTGTGGTCTGAGAAAGCAGCCAAGTGAGTGTGCTCTTGGAACTAAAGGATGCACTGCTCTGGTGGAAGTTGAGAACCCCCTGGATAGCAGGTGGTAGTGCATAGATCGCCTCGGGCAGCTGGCAGCTGGCAGTCATACACTTTTCAAAATATTCTCAAGAGGTGCGTTGCAAAGGTCTTAGTGGTTGCAACATATAATACATTTGAAATATTTAAAAATAATCTGAACTACACGGCTAACAGGAGCAGATAACTACAATTAATGAACACCTGAGATTAACAGTCAATTGACAGCAAGGTTGGAAGGCCAAGGCTGCTTTGGTTATATACAAAACGATTCTCTTGTTGCCTACATGGAGAGGGCAGAGAATTCTAGAAAACAAGCCTGGAACTTTATAGTAAAGACTGGCGCAGGGTGGTGGTGGTGGCGGCGGCGCACGCCTTTAATCCCAGCACTTGGGAGGCAGAGGCAGGCGGATCTCTGTGAGTTCGAGGCCAGCCTGGGCTACCAAGTGAGTTCCAGGAAAGGCGCAAAGCTACACAGAGAAACCCTGTCTCGAAAAAAAAAAAAAAAAAACTGGCTTGACTTTAAGGTTCAACACTCAACTAAAACAAGGCTGTTGGTTTGGGGATTTGCTCAAAGAGGCTTCGAATCTTTTAGTCCTTTGAATGAGAATAGGATCAGGTATTTAAACTCTTGGTACTTAGTTGGTGGGAATGTTTGGGGAATGTCTGAATTAAGGTTTCTAGTGCTGTGTGTGAAGAGCCACCATGACCACTCTTATAAAGGAAAACATTTAATTGTGGCTTACAGTTTAGCCATTCAGTCCATTATCATCATGGCAGGAAACATGGCAGTGTGCAGGCAGACATGGTGCTGGAGAGGAAACTGAGAGTTCTTATATCTGCGGGCAGCAGGAAGTGGACTATCTCACTGGGTGTGGCTTAAGTGGATATAAGACCTCAAAGCCTGCCTCTACAGTGACACACTTCCTCCAACAAGGCCACACCTCCTAATAGTGCCACCCTTTGGGGGCCATTTGCTTTCAAACCACCACAGGGAAGTTTAGGAGGTCCAACCTTGCTGGAGGAAGTATGTCACTGGGGACAGGCTTTGAGAGTAAAAGGCCCTGTCTACTTCCAGTTTGCACACATTGCTTCATGCTTGCATTTGACAATATGAGCTCTCAGCTCCCTGTTACTGACACCATATTTGCCATGCTTTGTCATCATTATGGACTTTATCCTTCTGGAACCATAAGCCCAAATAAACTCTCTCTTCTATAAATTATCTTGGTCACAGTGTTTTAAAACATCAACAGAAGCTGGGTGTAGTGGCACACATCTTTAATCCCAGTACTCGGGAGGCAGAGGCAGGCAGATCTCTTAGAAGCCTGCCTGGTCTACAGAGTGAGTTCCAGGACAGCTACACAGAGAAACCCTGTCTCAAAAAAAAAAATACAAAAACCAGCAACAAAAAAGTAACTAATAGAAACCTTTAAGCCAATGAACATGAACCACCTCATCTGTATTAAAAGCAAGCATCCTAGTGTCTCCAGGCTGGAGGACTAAGCAAAGGCCTCTTTCCACAAAACAATATAAGTCTCCATTCACAATCCCTCCCAATGTCCCTTTCAGTATACTAGTTAGGCTATGTCTAAGCATCATATAGCTGTGGACGTGCTGGCCCTGGTAGGCAAGGAAAAGGACTATACTCCAAAGAAGATAAATGCAACTAGCATGCACCTGCAGTCAACAGGGTCCTTGGTACGTGGAAGTGCATTAGGCAAATAAAGTAAGAGGAATTCTGGGACTGGGAAAGTACTAACTTGGGAGTGATTTTCTGAGCTACCTGATGCTAAAATATTGTCCAGGACCCCAGAAAGTTGCCAAATTTTCTATGGGATGGTGCCTAGAAGTAAGAAAACAGATGTGACTAAGGACAATGACAGGACTTACTGAGAGACTGGATTGCCAAGAACAGCCTGGCCTGTAAATGCACTGTTTAACAAAGGCCACCAGTGATGCTTGGAGATAGGGTTGCTGGTATCACTGACAAAAAAATCTAGGGGTAAAGGGGCTGGTGAGTAGCTTAATGTTATGTTGGGTACCTGTATTTTCAGCTACTGAAAAGGCTGAGGCAGGAGGATCTCTTTCAATGTCAATCTAGGAAACAGTGTTCTGGTTAGTTTTTTGTCAGCTTGGTACAAGACAGGGTCATCTGGGAAGAGGGCACCTCAATTGAGAAAATGGTGTCATCAGGTTGGCATATTGTCAAGTCTGTGAGGGCATTTTCTTGATTAATGATTGATGTGGGAGGGCCTAACCCACTGTGGGCGCTGCCATTCCTGAGCAGGTGGCCCTAGGTTGTATAAGAAAGCAGGCTGAGCAAGCCATGAGGAGCAAGCCAGTAAGGAGTGTTCCTCCATGGCCCCTGCTTCAGCTAAGTTTACTTGCTTTTAACTTTGTAATACTATCCAAATCAGAGGGCAGGTTGTGTTTCTTATTAGCCAGGGGCCAGGAGCTTTTATAATAATTATAAGTTATCTTAATAAAATTATTGCATTATATTATTATTATTATTATTTTAATACTAATAAAATATAATATGCAATTATAGTAATTAAATTAAGTTTATATAGATGTTGAAGGGAGCTTGACTCAAGAGATTCTGGAGATGATGGTTGAAACAGCATGTTATCTCTTGGGGCATAATTTATTGGGTTATTAGCTTGTAATAACAGAAAAAGTCTGGAAAGCTGAGAGCAGACACTTCAATAAGCAGTTATGACCTCTTGTACATTTTCTAGCTCTGAGCCAGTTTACAGTCCAGAGCTCAGCAGAGGATGGGATTAGGTTCCCAAGAGAAAGAAGTCTTTCATGAGTCTCCTTTTTCCTTCTGCAAATAGCTTCTGGCCATTTATTTGAGTAACTTTTCACTGAATAAAGCAAATACTTGAATGTTTTGAAGTGTATGGGAGATATATTCTGAACTGACATAGGTACTCAGAGGTCCAATGCATCATTAATGCCAACTGTGAGAGCAGGAATAGAATGAGACCAGGTAAGAAAGATATGGGATTCTGGAAAAGATCCACCTCAGAGGAATTCATTCACTGGGTGTAAGAATTAGTTGCCATTATCCCATTCTCCAAGTGTGCAAATAGGTGGTTTTCATAAGCCTTTTGTGACTTTGGCTAGTGACTTAATATCTGTTGCAGTGGAGAAGGCCAAGTGGAAGTCTCTGTTACTAAACCACTACCATCCCTGGCCAAGACGGTAAATCATCACATCCACTAGGGTAGGTGTATATGTAGATCAGTGTCATTTTTAAGGATATAAAGGATGTAGGAGTGATGATTGGCATCATATCTCCATGGAATGTTCAAGTCTTGTGTCTGCAAAGGCTAGAAGGAATCTGGAAGGTGACTGCAGACTCCTTTAAGACTGACCAAGTAGCAGCTGACACTACCGTAGGCAAAACTGCAAATACAGGCTGTACTAGATTGTATCTTTGTGAGAATAGATGAATATAGTTATAAATCCATGTTATGTGGCCACTGATTTGGATTTGGTGGCTACTGCCTGCGATTCCAAATTTAGGAGGTTGAGGAGTTCTGGGTCAGGCTGGGTTATATAGAGAGACCTTGTCTCAATCAGTCAGTTCTGGTGTGGTGGTACATGACTGTAGTGCCAGCACTCAGGAGGCCAAGGCAGGAATCTCAATGCAATTTTAAAAGAATCCTGAGCTACATACTGAATTCAAGCCCAGGTTGGGCTATATAATGAGACTTTGACTCAAAAGAAAAGTAAGTAGATAAATGGATGGATGGATGGATGGGTGAGTGGGTGAATGGATAGATGGATGGATGGATGGATGGATGGATGGATGGATGGATGGATGGATGGACGGACGGACGGATAGATATGTAGAGTGCTTGCTTATTATGCAGGAAATCCTAGGTTCAATCTACAGCACCACATAAACCAGGTGATCTCAGTACTTGGATGGGGTAGGTAGACTCAGGAGGATTAGGAGTTCAAAGTCATTCTCAGCTATATAGTGAGTTGGAGACTAGTCTGAGATATATGAGAAAAGAGAAAAGTTGCCATTTTAGTGGAATAGAAAAAAAAACATGTATTTACAGTTTTGCCTCAAGGTTATATTAGCCCTCCAGCCCATTTTCATATTTAGTCTGAAGAAACAACAACTGTCTATATATGCTGGATATATTAACCTATCACATCTATGATGTTTTGATGATCCCACCAGCTGAGTGAGAGGTAGGTAGCATGCTACATCTTAGAACACACATGTATTTTGAGTGTAGGAGATCTATACAATTTTTAGTAATCTAGTGGTTGAGGCCATAGTGAGGCATTCCCTCAAAAATAATGGACAGAGTCTTGCACATTGTACCTCCTGCTAGAATAACAGAGTAAGGTGAGCCTCATCGGGTTTCAAAGGCAATACATTTCATTCACATGGACTCTGCTCCAACCCTTTTACCAGGTAAAAAGGAAAAATGCCAGCAGTGTCTAGGCCCAGAATTGTAAAGGGCAGGTCCAGACAGTCATGGGACACATGCAAATAGAGTTGTCATGAGCTGAGTTTTATCAGAACCATTTAATTGCCAAGTAAGGTGGATCTATTAGTACCCCACCAATAGATGACAAGGGACTGGTCAACAGTGACCATGAGCAGGTGTGGAAGGCTTGAGAAAACTACAAGATCATACAGCCTAGACCTTTATGACCTGCACTACCATTCTGACACTGTCCCTCATTCAGTTCATGCCTATTGCTTTGAGGGACTTGGTTTTAACCGTAAGAAGACGGCAAACTGCCAGGCAGTGGTAGCATATACCCTTAATCCCAGTACTCAGAAGGCAGAGGCAGGCGGACCTATGAGTTTGAGGCAAGCCTGGCCTACCGAGCGAGTTCCAGGACAGCCAGGACTACACAGAAAAATCTTGTCTGGAAAACAAACAAACAAACAAAAAAGAGATGGCAAACCTTATTTTATGGAAAGGTTGGATCAGTATGAAAGTATGTATTAGGGGCTGGTGAGATGGCTCAGTGGCTCAGAGCACTGACTGCTCTTCCAGAGGATCTGGGTTCAATTCCCCGCACCCACATGGCAGCTCACAACTGTCTGTAACTCCAATCTAGGGAACCTGACACCCATGGCAAAACATCAATGCACATAAAATAAAAATAATAATTTTTTTAGTACAAATTAAAAATGGAGAGTGGCCACTGTCACCTTCCCTTCACTTCTTCATTTGAAGAAGGTCATCAAGTCCTCATTGAAGACTGCTCTTATCTTTGAAGCCACAAGGACACAGAGAAGATTCTGAACAAATAAGGAAACTATGTCCTCACCAGTTTATTATTGGACCATACCCTTTTGTCTTCTAATTGTATTTCCCCATGACTGTTCACACCACCCAACTCAAACATAAAAATACACAGGCTTCCTTGTTTCTTGCCATCATTTCAGAAAGCTCTTGGGTCGCATGAGACATATTAAATAAGTTCATATGCTTTGCCTTGTTAATATTTTTTATTTGTCGCTGTTATTATAGGAGCTTTAGCCATGAACCTAGCTATGAGCAAGCAAAGATAATCTCCCCAACACCGTACAGGGCCACAGGACTTGGGCTCCAAAGGGAATGAATCTTCACTAGGGCTATAGCAAGAGCCCTGCCTAAGTTATAAGTGATGCCACTGCCAGGGGATCTTGAGCTCCTTGTGCCTCAGGAACAGAAGAGGTGTCCCTGAGCAGGAATATTTGACTCTTGACTATCAGGAATGTGGGCCTGCTCTCCTACCAGTGGAATATGGAGAAATACATAGCAATGTGGGCCACTTGGGCCTAACTTGGCACTCTTAGGCTCAATGTGATTTTGAGTGGATCATCCCAGCAGCTCCAGCATGAGAAGGGCATAATGATCAGGTGGTTGACTCCCTTCTCAATGAGGGTTGGAGTCAGGCCAGATAGGAAGCCACCAAAGCCAGCAGAGGGCAGTGGCTATGGGTGAGAGTGTCCTAAAATGAATAGTAGGAGAGGCAGAGAAAGTTTCAGTTGGATCTCTGAGATCAGAGCAAGAGTGAGGCCTGAGTTCCTACAGGAATCTCACTCCCCTGGGAGAGAAGCCTGAAGGAATCCAGAAGCATGCTCACCAAGCATGTACTTTAAGGAGGGGCTAGCTGCAGAAGCAGGAGTCAAGTCCACAGATGGATCCAGCCCTTAATGACTTCAGGCTTTGCCTTATCTGGAGCAAGCCACTCAGTTCCAACTCATATCCTTCCAGAATCACCCTGCAGTTGGTAACTGAGTGAGGCAGGGGCCTAAAGGCCCAGCCATCTCTACCCATGTCCCTCTGTTAGCTTCATGTGCATGTTTCCCATCTCTCTCTGCTCAACCTTGCTTCCTCCCCCTTTCGTGATTGTTGATCCCTAATAAACATCCGGCTCCCTAGCTCCACCTTAATGTCTCCTACCAGTGGACCCAACTGGGCAGAATGCCATATAGCATGCTTCTCATAGCCTATAACCTCTCTCTGCCTCAAGCAGATGAACTGGAGCCCTCTTGCTGATGACAGTTCGTTTACTTTAAATTAACTTGCTTTATATATGTATGAGGGTTTTGCCTGTATGTACATACACGCACCACATGTATGACTGGTGCCTTTGGAGGTCAAAAGAAGGCATTAGACTTCCTGAAACTGGAGTTACAGACAGTTGTGAGCCATTATGTGAGTCCTGGGAGCTGAACCTGCATCACCTGCAAGAGCAAGTGCTCTTAACGACTGAGTCATCTCTACAGCCCCAGCAGTTTATTTATTAAACAGATCTTAATATATACCCAAAGGTAATGTTTTAAGGTAACCCATGTTTGGGGGGGAAGTCCTTATGCTACATGCATATATATATATATATATATATATATATATATATATATATATGTGTGTGTGTGTGTGTGTGTGTGTGTATGTGTGTGTGTGTGTGTGTGTGTATTTTGTACTCATTACAACCACATAAAAGTATATCATATATTTTGAAAAGTTGATTATCTCAGAACCAGAAATGCCCTTCAGGCTCTCTACTGACATAACTCACATTTATAAATGTCAAAAGCAACTCTCCAGATTTTGTTCTACTTCAATATATGAAGGAGAGATGTTGCTTTCATACAATCTCAAGTAAGTTTGTATTTGAAAGAAAACATCTTGTGTTGTAATTGAAAACGTTTTAATTAAAAGATCCCGAGATATCTTTGCCAAGAATCACTTCAGAGGCTGCAGAGGTAACACAGCAGTTTTGAGTGCTTGCTGTTCCTGCAGAAGATCTCAGTTCTGTTCCCAGTACCCCTGCCATGTGACTCACAACAGCCTGCAAGTCCAGTTCCAGGGGATCCAATGCCCTCTTCTTGCATCTTTGAGTACTGATGTTCACATGCATGTACCCAAACACATGCACACACATACACATAACTGAAAGTAAAATAAAATCGTAAAAACCAATTTAAAGAATGAACAGGATATGATTCCTTTCTTGTCACTGAAAGACTTACCAGGAAGTCAAAGAGTAAGGAGAAAACATGCAAATCCTGTACATAATTAACACATTCTGAGCAGCAGGGATCTTAGATCACAGCATTGTTTTTTTTTCCTCACAAGCTAATTAGCTTTCAATGACAAAACTTTAGAAGGAAATGATTCCAAGAGAAGAAAGTAAATATTGTATGAAAAAATGATGAATAATTTGGAATGGTAAAATTTTGAGATCCCCAACACTACAACAAAAACTCATCAGAGTCCTGGTTGCCTGGTTGGCTTTTGGTTTTTGTTTTTCCTGCCAATGCTGGCACTAAACTTACAGAGCTGTTGATTTGGCTTCATATTTCAGTTGTTTTTATGTTACTATCACAGTTCATCACCACAGAACAGGATGCTCTCTCCTTCATGTAGACCTACTTACTTGTCACACACACACACACACACACACACACACACACACACACACACACACACACACACACACATACACACACACACACACACACACACACACACACACACACACACACACACTGCTCATTTTAGTCACTTATGAGATGACTAACTCAAGTTGAGTTCAGGTTACAGTATTAAACTATTTCGTTTGAGAAAGTTAGACAGACTGGGTTGGAATCCTAGATCTACCACTTACTGTTGTACCCGTTTAGAGAAACCCCCAGAGACCACCAAGGAGCCGGTTTTCAAAGCAAGCACATAAGGGTCCTTTTATTGTCAGGTTTGAACCTGGGCCACCACCAGGCAAATGGAAGAAAATTCAGCAGCTGTAGGCACAGGGGTAGAGAGTTTTTATAAGGAAAAACTGCAAGTCAGGAATCACATGCTTTGGCAACTTGGGATTGGGTAGAAGGGATATGGGGCAAGGTGGTTTTTTGAAACTATTGATCTAGACTTTTGGCACAAAACCATATTTGAAACTATTGGGTTGGACTTTTGGTGGGGAACCACAACTTGCTGAGCAGGATTATCTGGACTGCTCAGCAGGATTATCTAGATATCTTCAAGGGCCATGAACTGCAGACAGAATGTCTACAAGAGCTCTGTATCTGTTGGAGTTGCCATGGCTCATTCCTGAGGTCCTTCCTGGAACTGAGTACAGCAGATGGTCTAAGGTGGTGACCCTATCCTAAGATGGGGTCTGTATAGCCTTCACATTACTAATTGTGTGATATTGACTAAGTCACACACACAAAAGTCATTCATCTTTGAGCCCCAGTTTCTTCATCTGAAAAATAACCGGCAATCAATGCACACCACACAAGTCTGTGTATATGGAATTGTGTGACACATTGTTGTGTGTGAACTTTTTTCTGAGGCAACATGAACTAACAACTACATCCCAGGTAGAAAACCAACAACAGAAACAAATAAATGATTCCACCCATGTGTAGCTTGGTGAACCAATGATTCTAACAGGTTGCTTATAGTAGCATGGGTGAGGGGGTGGTTACTTACAGAACATGAGTAACTTATGGGTGGTTATACCACCAAAGAAAGTGTTTCTGTCTCACAGGAAGTGTTAACTGTCTTTAAATGCTTGAAGAAAATCAGGGCCTCATGAGCTCCTCTCATGTTTCATGACAGAAAGTTAATGGGCCTAATGATGTACAGGCCTTTTGCAGGTAATCACAAGAGCTCAGAGTTCTAAATGACAACAGCCATTTCAAGTCAGGGGATACTGTAGTCAGAGTTTTTCTGCATTCTGCCTGGCCTTCAGTCAGGACAAATCTCTCTCACCCACCAGTCCCAAGTAAACACACAGAGGATTATATTAATTAAAAGGCCATTAGCTCAGGCCTACCACTGACTAGCTCTTACGCTTAAATTAACTCATAATTCTTATTTATTTTTAGCCACGTGGCTTGGTACCTTTTCCCATTTCTGCCTTCACATCTTGCTTCCTCTGTGTCTGGTTGGCGACCGACTCCTGACTCAGTCTTCCTGTTTCCAGCATTCTCCTCTCTGCTTGTCCCACCAATACTTTCTGCCTGGCTACTGGCCAATCAGCACTTTATTTATTAATCAATCAGAGCAACACATTCACAGCACAGTCTATCATGGCAGAGAAACCATGGTGTCAGGAGCAGGAGGTAGCTGGCCACATTACAATCACCATCAGGAAGCAGAGGAGATGACTTCTGGTGCTCAGCTAGCTTTCTCTGATTTTGTCAATCCAGGACTCCAGACCATGGAATGATGCCACCCACATTTAGAGTGGATTCCCCACCTCAGTTAACTCAATCTAGAACAGCCTTCAGAGATATGCCAAGAGAGATTCATCTGCTGGGGGATTCTAGATCTTGTCAAGTTGACAATCAATGTCAACTATCACATCCAGTCTCCTAGGAAGTGACAACCTGAGCCAGTGAAATATAGTGATCATCAAAAGACTGAATAGAATTCAAGGTGTGTGTGTGTGTGTGTGTGTGTGTGTGTGTGTGATAGAGAGAGAGAGAGAGAGAGAGAGAGAGAGAGAGAGAGAGAGAGAGAAGATTCAGGACACTACAACAGTGGCTTTGAGCTTTGAAGCAGGTAGACATTCTGTTGGTATGGGAATGAGGGTACATGTACAGTACATGTCTAACTACAGTATTAATGTCTTTTGAGTACAAATAAGAAGACAACTAATTACTTATTCTGCTCTGAATGCAGCTTAGTAGTGGGTCCCCAGCTGCATAGCTCCTTGTGCTAAAGGAAAGCAGAAAATACTCTAATAATCTCTCTTGCCTCTATTTCATTTTCTCAGATGGGTTCTTCACAATGGAGAACCAAAGCAGAACTTTCTTCCCTTTTCTGGTACTCTGCTTGCCAGGGCTGGGGCCAACTTTACACAGTCTTCGCTATGGGCTGGGTAGGTTCTGACTCCAGAAATTTCAATCGCAGTAAGTATCCAGAGAGGCCATCTAGCAGAGTCATTACTTTGGATTAAGGCTTCATGTGGTAATGAACTCAAAATATCCTCCCTATCACTTGATTTACCTTCCCAAACATACATATATACCACTGATATATGTATACCATATGATGAACAATATACTCTCCAAAGAATGCAATTACAGGAAGTGTAAGTATATCAAGGAGGAGACAGATATGCTTGGCCAATTTTCCACTGTCTGTAGCATAAATCTTAGAAGGTCTTATTAATAAAAACAAATCTGGAGCCAGGTATTGGGGTGAACGCTGAAAGATCAGAGAAGCAGAACAAGCCACAGCTAACTTCACCTCGCCAGTTCCTCAGCTGATGCTGTTTCCTCAACTGGAAGCCTCTGAGTCCTCATCTGAATGGCTCTCAGCTGAACTGCTGCTAAAAGCCTAAAAGCTTAACAGGCTCTAGTTCCTGGTCCTCACGCCTTATATACCTTTCTGCTTCCTGTTATCACTTCCTGGGATTAAATGCATGAGTCACCATGCCTGGCTGTTTCCAGTGTGACTTTGAATTCACAGAGATCCAGACAGATTTCTGCCTTTGGAATGCTAGGATTAAAGGCGTGTGTACACCATTTTCTGGCCTCTATGTCTATCTAGTGGCTGTTCTGTTCTCTGACCCCAGATAAGTTTATTAGGGTGCACAATATTTTTGGGAACATAATATCACCACAACTGTCAGTTAAGATCATAGTAACAACAACAAAGGGAACTTGTACTGATTCTTTGTAATCTCTGTCATCCTCCCAACAAGACTATTGATCCTGTCTTAGAAGATGAGGAACCCGAGTTGCCAAGGTTTTTTTTTTTTTTTTTTTTTTTTTGGTTTTTCGAGACAGGGTTTCTCTGTGTAGCTTTGCGCCTTTCCTGGGCTACCAAGTGAGCTCCAGGAAAGGC
>CABHPR010138581.1:26291-48557 GCA_902168415.1 Peromyscus melanophrys
TTTTTTTTTTTCCGGAGCTGAGGACCGAACTCAGAGCCTTGCACTTGCTAGGCAAGCGCTCTACCACTGAGCTAAATCCCCAACCCCCAAATGAAGAATTTTTAAGGGTGTGTTGAAGAATAAATAGATTCAAACAGGGCAGAGAACTCCTAGTTAGTTTCCTTCTGTGGGTAGACCCTTGGTGGGAAGTCAGAGTGACCGCTGAAGCCGCAAGCGTCTTTGCTTTGAAGCAGGCTACCATCGCCTGCATTCCCTTTATCAGGGCTAAGTGAGAAAGCACCAACATTAACCTTCCAATCGAATCCTGTCTTCCCTGGCCAGGCAACCTTGCCTAGCTCCTGAGTCAGCTTAGTTTGCTTCCATTCATTACCTTCCTTGGTCTTTTTTTTTTTTAAAGATTTATTTATTATGTACACAGTGTTCTGTCTGCACGTATCCCTGCAGGCCAGAAGAGGGCGCCAGATGTCACTATAGATGGTTGTGGGCCATCATGTGGTTGCTGGGAATTGAACTCAGGACCTTTGGAAGAGTAAGCAGTGCTCTTAACCTCTGAGCCATCTCTCCAGCCCCTTCCTTGGTCTTAATGAATAAAAAAAAATAAGAGAAAGGAGTAATAACCTCCCTTACTTGTTTCACACATTTACTGGCACAATATTTGGAGATGTTGAAATAACATAAAGATCCTGCCATACACTTCCTTGGAAAGGCAGGTGTGAAGTACAGGTGCCCCAAAATATTAGAGTTGAATGTGCCTGATGCCACAGCAATTCATCTCTTCATGGGTACAGCTAGTTACACTTTCAAATAAAAATCATTAAGTTGAAGTCGCTACCTAAAACCTGAACAGAACGTTTCATAAATGATGCTCAGGCTGACCTTGGACCTCTAGGTTGCAATGATCCTTCTGTTCTTGCTTCTGGAGTGATGGAACTACAGGCCCATGCCATCATAGTCAGCTCTGAAGAGCATCTTTATGACAGATCTGCTCTCTCATTTTGTAAGTTAGGGCCTTTAGATCTAGAAGAAATTAATAGTCAATGGGAAATCAGAGTATCCTGACTGCCAGTTTGGGCATTTTCCCACCTTTTTGTCTGTATCCCACTTTCGTAGTCTGTGATTGCATCTGACTCATTTGGGTTTAGAAGTACCCTAATAAGAGGCTAGAGAGATGGCTCTGAGGTTAAAAAGCACCGGCTGCTCTTCCAGAGGACCTGGGTTTGATCCCCAGCACCCACATGATGGCTCACACCTATCTATAATCCAGTTCCAGGGGAATTGAGGCCTTCTTCTGGCCTTCATAGGCACCAGGTACATATGTGGTGCTCAGATATTTGTGCATGCAAACCACTCGTACAAATCAAATTATTAAAATAATTAGTGATTCCCTTGTTTATATACACCACATTAAAAACACCAGGGCTAGTGAAGTCACAGATCTTAGAAGAGAACCTGCTACCACTCCTTTACTAAACCAGCGTAGCTCTGAACTACACTCTAAATGTTTGTCCTTATATCCACAGATAAGTGTACTCCTCACAATCAAAATGCAGAGCTGTGGAGCACAGTCCCAATGGATACATCTATAAAACAACAACTGAACATAAGGCTCAGGAAACATTTTGGAAGAGGGGACAGAAAAAATTGTAAGAGGCAGAGGATTAGGGAGTTTGCTGTGAGACTGTGTTTCCTAGTAATGTTAGAATCTACACCCATAAAGTCTCACCAACATGACTGCCTAAACATGATCTGACATGGACAACAGAATAGATATGCCAAAATGGACTAGGGAAATCCCATGAGGCCTCAGCTCTACACCAAGAACTACAGCAAACTAAGGGATGCTCAAAGTTGGAGAAATAGTCTTCCCCAGGGAAGAGCACACCACCTGGTTATCCAACACCAAATGTGCTGAAAACACACATCCAAGTAGCATTATACAGACTAACCAGGTTATATTTAGGAATATACCTGCGTATGCATACACATATGGGTATGTAACAACAATTAATAAAAAAAAGAGGCCGTAAATTTAGGAGAACAAGGAGGGCATGTGAGTGGGTTTAGAAGGAGGAAAGGGTAGGAAGAAATGATGTAGCTATATTATAATCTCAAAAAAATGCCATGCAAGCAGGTGTCTGATTACCAGAAATCTTGATGGTCAACACCCACCAATTCAGAGAATCACTGAGCCATCATTTCCACCAAAGGACAGAGGCAGCATATTTTCACTCTGTGTAAATACAAAGCAAATTATCATTTTCTGGGCCCCTTACAGGGGTGGGTGATGACCTAAATCAAGCCAGCACACTAGACGTTTGTCTAGATGACATCTAACACCTTTCACAGCAGTCCTAGCTCAGTGATAGAAGCCAGTTAAGGACTTGGAAAATTCCCCTGGCTGAACTATGGGAGAACTGTATAAACAAAGTGCCCCTTGCTGGCCAACATAAGAAAATGCAAGAGCCGTGGCTGACAGGCCCTGCTTCTAGCAAAGGTCAGAACAGTGATCTAAATCATCCTGTAGTCTATGAGAACTGTGTCCAACTCCAAGGAAAAAGCATGGGGGAAATCAGCAGGGGAGATTGTGTTCCCCAGATGTTTCCATGTACCTAATCAAGGTTAGACCCCAAAGGAAATAGATACATTTTTGTCCTGCTGAGTTTGACCAAGCAACTACAAAAGTAACAGGCGTATTCTATGCTTATACATGTAAACAAGATTTTTATTGTTCACATTGATTACCACAGATGGGAGAACATTGATGTGCCAAGGACATGGCTAACAAGATCACACAATGCTGCTGATTCGGATTCATCCGTGATCTGGTGAATCAGTTTGGGTTTTTTATTGTTGTTTTGTTTTAGTGATATTATATATGCACCCATATAAAAGAGATTTTAGAAGTATCAGTTCAGATTCTTGACAATGACTTCATCAAAAAGAGAAAACAGATGCTTCAAAG
Source organism: Peromyscus melanophrys (assembly GCA_902168415.1). Lineage (NCBI taxonomy): Eukaryota > Metazoa > Chordata > Mammalia > Rodentia > Cricetidae > Peromyscus > Peromyscus melanophrys. Next base: position 29,254 of record CABHPR010138581.1, read on the forward strand.
TTAACATCTACATGATCTGTAGGTATTTTGATTCACCTGTAGGTATTCTGATTCACCGTAAAGATTGCAAGCTATCAAATACATTTTAGCAGTACACAAATGGGTAGTACAATAAACATCGACTTGGCTCAATGACTTGCCCAGTGAAAGGCTTTTTCCCCCTTGAGTTTAAAAACCATTCCCAGTGAAGTGGTCAGCGGTATGCGATGACCTTATCACGGAAGCAAGTTGTCTTCCAAGCAACTCCAGGGTTCTGCTGTTCTTTGCTCGCAGGGTCTTCTCAGCTCTCAGCTCATTCTTGATGGCACCCAGCTCTAAGCGGATCTTTTCCATTTCCAGCTCATAAAACAATCTCATCTCTTCTCTGAGGAGCGCAGTACTGAGTTCAGTTTGATGCTTCAGTTTCAAGACAGTGTCTTTCAAGTTTCTGTTCTCTAGATCCAACCTGTACATGACTTCTTTGGCTTGCTGGAGCTCTTCGGTTAAGTTTTTTACGTTTGTCACTTTTTCAGACAGGTCATTTTTTAAAGCTTGCAGTTCCCGGTCATTCTTTGAAGCAGCTGTCCCTGGTTCTTGAAGATTGACAGATTTCGTTGAAGCTTCCTTTCGAGAGTTCAAAAGTTCTTTCTCGGCGTTTTCAAAGTCCTCTTCGATCTCCCGGCATTTCAGGTTAAGTTCTCCCAGCTCTTCGTTCAGGAGGTGCAGACGGAGTTTTGGTGGCATTTCTTCTGACCATTTCTTCCCGGCGCCTTGTGCAGCGATCGGCAATTCCTTTCTACTCCACGCGGAGGCGCTCTCCCTTCTGTGAGAACTTTCCTTGGTTGCGCCACCCAAATTAAGCAAGTCCAAGAAGGGAGAATCTGTGTTTGCTACGTTCTTTGACGCGTTCATCCTTCTTTCTCCTAAATTGGGGTCTTGTTCTCTTTCCACTCTCGGGGAATAACAGTCTTTGCTCTTAAATGTGTTCCCTTCTTGAACCTTTCTACTGGCAAAGTTAAAAATTCTCCCCACCCTCCTGGACTTGTCTGCGGGTGTTTCTTCAGAGAAAGACTGAAGAGGAGCAGCCTCTTCTAGAACATCGGGTTCATTTAAAAAAGGAGTGAACGTATTGTCTTTCCAGTGCTTTCGTCTAGCATCCATTTTGTTGGGCACCTCTTTGATTTCCTGAAAAACAAAATTTAAAACCAAGCTAAATCATCTCCATGAGTCGCCCACGAAGTAGAAAGAACTAAGAATGCTCGTTTGCACCTGAAGGTGCCTGAACAGTTGAGGCCAGCTCTCCTCAAACTAACAGAGTGACTTGGACCTTCTTTTCCTTTTTTATAAATGAAAAGGGCTAACGTAGCTAAGTTCTGCGAACACCTGCGCCTGCAATATTCTTCCATCCCATGAAATGGAATCAGTAAATGAATGTATTTAGTTGTTCTTTGCAGACAGTTCTATGGGAAGGCAACTGCGTGCATGAACACAGACGGCTTTCAAATAATCAAAAGGTTCTTTTGGAATTACTAGGCAAATATTGTTAATACCTTTTCCTCTGTGTCTAGGTCTCTCAGATCAAACTACTGTTTGTTCATTCCTTAAAGTGACTGAAACTTCAAGGCTTGATGAAACATGAGCTGCTTCTGGTAAAGTGTACCAGGCAGACTTCCTCATGACTAACTCTGCCAAATGCCCTTCTGCCTTGACCTATGAATTCCTGCTTGTCCAGTCTTAGACTTTGCCAAGTGTACAGAATTCTCTCTGTTCGGAGAGCGGTTTTATAATGAGCTGCCATGTCAACAATTGAAAATATTAATGCTATCGAAAGTGTTTTTCATATACAGACTCTGAGTATCAGTTTTAGGTGAAAACATAGCCTACAAAATCCCAACCAGCATCCAAAGTTTATAAATACTGGAGGGCAATCCCTGCCGGTGTGGGAGACAGCACCTGCTTTATAGCTCCAGCATTCTAAGGAGGTACAGGCAGAAGGATTCGGAGTTCAAGGCCAGTCTTGGCTACACATAGAGTTTGAGATCAGCCTGACTTTCATGAGATTCCCCCATCCAAAACACAAACAAGCCAAAAAAAAGTTTAGTTAATCAGGACTGGAGTGTAGCTCAGTGACAGAGTGTTTATTTAGTATGTAACAAATCCTGGGTTCCATTCCCAGACCGTAGTGACAAAGCCAGACAAGAAATGCATGGTGTACACTTGCCAGAATCAGGGTTTTTCCTCTAGAAATAGTCTTTTCTGACTTTTCTTATTCTTTCAATCACACTCCAGAAGCATCTATGACATACCTGTCCTGGAATGGAATGATGATCAATCATAATCTTGGTTTCTCTCCTTTTCACAAATATGAACACAAATGAGTCAAAGCAACAACAAGCATGAGGGAAAGGAATGGATGCAAGAGGAAAGAGAGTAGAGTGAGCCTGTGTGCCACATCTTTTCAAAAATCAAAACTTCACCAGAGAATTCTGTAAAACAAACTGCACACAGTTACGGTGAGGCCACTCTATACCTGGACAAACAAGTAGGGGACATCATCAAAGACAGAGGTCTGGGTACAGAGGGTTCATGTAGAAAACTCCCCATTAATAATTTTCATGTTTGGGGGGCTGGGCTCGGTGGTTAAGGTACTGACTGCTCTTCCAGAGGACCGAGGATTCAACTCCCAGCACCCACGTGGCAGCTCACAACTGTCTGTGACTCCAGTTCCATGGGATCCGACACCCTCATACAGACTTATATGCAAGCAAAACACCAATTCACATAAAATAAAAAAATTAATTACAAAAATAATTTTAATGTTGCTCCTCAGATGAATGCGCACACATACTTTTTCATTTTTACCCTGTCTTTCTTCCCTACACCTCTGTAGAATTTCCTGAGTGTCTGAAAGGATTTGCCTTTCAATGAATCCTAGAAATCCAGTCCTTTCTCCAAGAAGCTGGAAGAGTCCATTGATTAAACAACTGGGCTCAGAGAAACGGAGGGACTTGAGCAAGGCCACGTAGGCTGTAGGAATGAAACTGAGCTCCTGTCTCCCAGGTCAGTGCTTGTTCTGAAAACCCCCTTTCTTCATCCGCTAGGTGTCATTCCACAGACTGAAAGAACAGATTCCATTGTTTGCAGAGCTTAGGGGATCCTTTAAGGAGCCACAGGAGGAGAGAGAAAAGCTGACAGGGGGGGAGGGGAAGAGAGAAAGAAATGTCTGAAAGGCTCCCGGCATTCCTCTCCCCAGGCTTCCTCAGGCAGGGTCAAGGGGTCTCCCAGATGCTCCCTTTTCTCTTTCACTGGAAGACAGCCTTTAAGGACTTGTTCCCACATTTAGTTAGAGCGTGGCAAAGCTCCAAGGAGGCCTGAGATCTGTCAGCAGCCCCTTCCTCAGTGCTGTTCGCTTTCACTGCAGAGCAAGTATGGTGTGAGGACTGGGAGCAAGGACAAGGAACATGCTTGAAAAATAATGCCATCCCCCCACCTTGGCCTGGCAGCCATTTTGTTCTCAATCAGCTTCACTAGGTAATTTGCCTCAGCAGACTCGGGAAGCCGTTACTGAAAGCACAAACATGCCCTTTCAGCTGGGCAGTGTGCACATTTGTTCTTGTGTCCACTCGACTATACATTGAACCTCGAAGGACCCAAGAGAAATGAAAAATTCAAAGAATCCAGTCAGAACACAGACAGGAGAAAAATAAAGTCATGACAAAAATAACATTAGAGGTCGTCTACAAAATGTATTCCCTGGAAGGCCTTGGGGCCGCACTGCTAGTTATACAACTCTAGCTACACTTGTGTCTGGCATGAATTACTAATGGGCTTCTGATAGTGTCCTACCTGAAAATATTACCATTTGTCCTCTGGGAACGATTTTGTGGTGGCAAAGTAGTGGGGGCATTTTAGAACGGTAAGAGATGGCTCTTTCTGTTAACCTCTGTGCTTAAGATTTGTGTCAAAGATATCTTCAGTGAACTAAGAGGAGGAGGAGGAGGAGGCTTCTAGAGAGGCTGAAACAGTAGTATCACTTGAAGTCAAGAATGGTGGTGGCGCACACCTTTAATCCCAGCACTCGGGAGGCAGAGGCAGGTGGATCTCTGTGAGTTTGAGGCCAGCCTGGTCTACAGAGTGAGTTCCAGGACAGCCAGGGCTGTTACACAGAGAAACCCTGTCTTGAAAAACCAAAAAAAAAAAAAAAAGCTACAAAAAAGTGTTTTGGAATCACTGATTAAACAAATTGAGAGTGAATTAATAATGTAATGTGATGTAACATAATATTAATGTTGAGGACAAATCCAAGAGTCATTATTTATTAAGACTCTCAGCTTTATCATTGTACTGAAAATACTATGTGAAAGTATATCTATCTTCATACAGCTTCAGAAAATGATATGCTACTGTTTATTGGGAAAGAAGAAATCAATAAAACCACTTCTCTTTCATGTTCAAGGTCAGGCCCTGGGGAGGAATCTTCCATTAAGGTGTACAGGAAACTTAATTATTTGTTTTCTAAAATATTTGTATTTGAAATCATATGCTTTGGGAAAGTTCCTGATGCAACCCCAATATGGTTTTGTCCCTCTGTTGTGTTACTCCATGTACATTAGAGTATGGTCAAATTTTCAGAACTCTCTTGGTATATAGGTCTGTTTGTAAGTGCAGCTGTTTGTCCTGGCATAGGTAGGCGGTGACTGGGAAGCAGTTATGGGAGGATGTCAGGGGCTTTTGCCCAATCACAAAGGTCCTTTTTCTCAAGCTATGTAAACTTGGAGTGATGGTTGGTAATGTTCACCCCCCCCCCCAACACACACACCTATATTGAGCAATGTCAGTCACTACTCAGCCATTCAACTTCCCTCAACTGGCTTTCCAGGCTGGAGAGATGGCTCAGCAGTTAAGAGCAATGGCTGCTCCTCTATAGGACCTAGGTTCAATGTCCAACACCCACATGGCAGCCGCTCACAAGTGTCTGTAACTCCAGTTGCAGGGAATCCATTGTACTAGGTATTCATGTGGTGCATATATCTGTGCACGCAGGCAAAATACCCATACACATAGAATACATAAATCTTTTTTTTAAAAAAAGTCTGGCTTTCAGTCATCCCTTAGGAACCATTAAGTGAAAACAAAGGGGCCCCTTAGCCCAAAGAATATCCTCTCTTTATTCTTGGTGGTTTCCACTCTTTTGACCCTCAGAAAAACCGCTCAGCCAAAATAGGAAAAGAAAATATCTTACTCGGCTAGGCATGGTAGTGCATGTCTTTAATTCCAGCACTCAAGAGGCAGAGGCAGGTGGATCGCTGTGAGTTTGAAGCCAGCCTGGTCTACAGAGTGAGTTAAGGCCAGTCAGGGCTAAAGAGTGAGACTTTGTCTCAGGGGGGAAAAAAAGTAAGCGTTGCAACGTTTTTTCTATTTTCATTGCTTCCAGGCAGGAAAACAGAATTCTGACCTGGTTCCTCTAGGATACCTTCTCTTTTCCCACCCTCTTTCACTAAGTTGTAGAAAACCACTTAATAACAAAACGAAGAACCAAGTGAACTGTGTGCAGCCCGAGTGGATCACTGTGTTTTACTAGACAAACTGAGGGGAGACGGAAGGATTAAGTGCAGGTTGGGGCAAGCAAAGAGCTATAGTAGAGCTCCTCTTTCAGAACCCAGGAAGGCTTGCCTTCTGGGAGGCAGTCTTAAGGGATAAAACAGAGGTGATGAACCTACTTCACAGCTCGTTAATAGCAAATGGCCCCCCTCAAGAACTGTGATCCCTAACACTAGGACTCTGTCCCAATCCCAGGAAGTGGGGCTTACAGCTAAATCTACATATGCACATTTCCTGGTGTTTCTAGAAGTTATAAAACTGGCTGTAGGACAGGCTGAGACTTTTCTCTCCAAAATGAATGAGTAAATTCATTTTTCCACTTCAAATCTGTCATATTCCTTTTTCTGGTAACATGACCGAGCATTCCGAGCCAGAGCCAAGTGTAATGGTCACACTGGTATCTGGTAACACTTGATTTTAATTGAATGTTTTTTTTTTTTTTTTTTTTTTTTAAGAAGAAGAAGAAGAAAAGAAAATCCATAATCTCCTCTCTAGCTTACAAAGTGCTTTGGATGACATTTTAGGGCAAGGGCTTTAATTTTTCCCTTGAAGTTTATTTGGCTTAGCCGAAGTCATCAGGGCGCTTTTCTTTTGAATGTTTATGAGGCCATCTTGAAAGCATTGTGGCAATGAAGACTGATGGTTCTGTTACAAAGTGGAAGGTTTATATGTTGGACAACACTCCGGGCTTCTAAACTCCCAGGAGGAGATAACAGCCAGAACAACTGTACTTACCCTTCCTGAGGTCCAAGGTCTTTAGACCGGATGTCACTGGTCTCCTCCAACTTGAGCTGGAAAAACACAGTCCCCCCCCAACCCCCCTGAAGTGTAATCAGGAAATATAATTTAAAGAATGTTCAAACTCATGTTCCTCTCTGAAGTATGTACTAATGTCACACATGCTACACCTGCAATGTCCATGGGTCTATCTGCAATGTGGCACCAGACAGAAGCAATTTCTCTTTTTAAGTTTCCAGTACATTTTCCCAACTGTTCCTCAGGCAATACACATGTCAAGTGGGACAAGAATCATGGTGATACTGTATTCAACACAGTATCTCTTTACCCTTTGTGTGTATTGAACAAATGAGCCACCAGTGGTGGAGACAGAAGCTGGCTGATCATAAAGAGCCACATTAGCAAAGGGCTGGAGCCTAGTCCTGGCTTCCCTCCCTTAGAGTACAGTGAAATTGTAAAAACATGACAAAGAGAAGTGCTCTCGTTTTCTGCTTTCGTCTTTCAGAGCCCTAACATATGGGTCAAGTGTCCACTTCCTCGGATAGATTCTTTTCTATTGTTTGGTCAGTATGGTGAGAGAAACTATGTACCATTGAAAACTGCGTAACTGCGTACCGTGTATGGTTATCAACCCCAACTCTTTGTTATTAGTGTGAAATTATTCCTTCTTGAAGAAGAGATACGGAGTCACCTGAGTTCCCAAGGCTTTGACTTTATTACTATGGGAGTCACATTCTTACTATAAAGCTGTATCTTTGTATGCATAGTTTGGGGATTTTTTCTCTGTGAATGGTTAACTGAAACTCCTTCCATCCTTGCTTCTGTGGAAAAGAAGGTGGCTGGGAACAAGATGTTGCTAGAGCCCCCACTGCAGGTGATACTTTTCACCTCCCCAGTCCCGATCCTATATCGGGCGGGTGAATGGACAAGCTTGACCCCACTTCTCCTTCCACAACCCCTTTCCCACGCCCTGTTTCTTTTCAAACACTCGCCAGCTCCAGCCTGGGGCTCTCAAGAGAAAAAAAAACACAAAAACAAAAACCTGCTGCTGGGACTTCCTTGGTTTTCCGCCTTCTTACTGGGCGAGTCAGGGGGTAACGAGGGGCGCGCCAGGGGAGCCCGTGATGTCCCTTCCGCAGACATACCTGGAAGCGCGGGTGCGGTCTGGAGAGCCCTGTCCGCTCTTCCCCGAAGCCAGCCACCACCGGCAGGCGGCAGCCCCTTGTTCAGTGCTAGCCACCGCGACCGCGACCGGCCAGGCTGGCCGGGGTAGAGCCTCTGCAGTGCAGCTCCAGCGCGGGCCGCACTGTTGCCTAGCAACCAGGCGGATGGATTTAAAGGGACCTGGGCACTGAAGGGACCCGGCTCTGCAGGCTGAGTTACTGCTGAACAGAGGGAGTCCAGGCCAGGCCAGAGCACTGAGCATGCCCAGTAGGGCGGCCACCGTGGTGGCTTCTGCCAGGCAAGAAATAGGAAGGCAGGGAGAAGAAGCTGAGTCAGAATAGGAAGGGTCAAGAAAGTATGAGGCAAACCCATCCACCAGTGGGACTATTAGAATGGGTATGGGAGACATCCAAGGCTATGTAGTAATTTCTGTGGAGGGATGGAGTAGCAGTTGCATAGGGTTAACCCCCAGGTTTGATATATTAGTTACATGATGTTATGGAGGCTTAGCTTTGATCTGGGTTGGAGTCAGGGTTGCTAATAATGTGGGGGTTGCGTCATATTCCCATCCCTATCCCCATGTACACCCTTGCAGGTCAGCACAATGACTTAGCCAGAAGTTCTGTATTGGGCCAAGTACTAAGGATCTTGAATCTACAAGGACGACCACAGCAATAGTGGAGAGGGTGCCTGAACTGGCCTTCCCCTGTAATCAGATTGGTGACGACCCTAATTGTCATCATAGACCCTTCATCCAGTAACTGATGGAAGCAGATGCAGAGATTCACAGCCAAGCATGGGCCAAGCTCTGAGAGTCCAGCTGAAGAGAGGGAGGAGGGATTGTAGGAGCAAGGGGGTCAAGACCATGACAGGAAAACTACAGAGACAGCTGACCCAAGCTTGTGGAAGCTCACAGACTCTAGACCAACAGCTAGGGAGCCTGCATGGGACAGACCTAGGTCATCCTTGTGGGTTCCTGGAAGTTTCACTGGCACCAGGTTTCTCTCTAACCCAAAAACGCCCCCCCCCATCAAGATATCTCTTTCTACTCTCCCCCTCCATCCCACCCCCAACCCACCTCCTGCACTCAGCCTACTCAACCCACACCCTCAAGTTCCCATTCCCTAATCCTTCTCCACCCCCACCTGTGGTGGTATTGTGTTCCCCAAAATATTGTGCACCCTAATAAACTTATCTGGGGTCAGAGAACAGAACAGCCACTAGATAGACATAGAGGCCAGAAAATGGTGGCACACACACCTTTAATCCTAGTATTCCAGAGGCAGAGATCCACCTGGATCTCTGTGAGTTCAAGGCCACACTGGAAACAGCCAGGCATGGTGACTCATGACTTTAATCCCAGGAAGTGATGGCAGGAAGCAGAAAGGTATATAAGGCATGAGGACCAGGAACTAGAACCTGGTTAAGCTTTTAGGCTTTTAGCAGCAGTTTAGCTAAGATCCATCTGGATAAGGACTCAGAGGCTTCCAGTCTGAGAAAACAGGATCAGCTGAGGAATTGGCAAGGTGAGGTGGCTATGGCTTGTTCTGCTTCTCTGATCTTCCAGCGTTGACCCCAGTATCTGGCTTTGGATTTGGTTTTATTAATAAGAACTTTTAAGATTCGTGCTACACCCACCCCCAGTTTACCCAGGAGATCTCTTCTATTTCTCCTTCCCATGGAAATCCATGCATCCCTGTTTGGGCCTTCTTTGTGATCTAGCTTCTCTGGGGCTGTGGATTGTAGGTTGGTTATCCTGTACTTTGCTCCTAATATCCACTTATGAGTGAGTACATACTGTGTTTGTCTTTCTGGGTCTGGGTTACCTCACTCAGAATGATTTTTTTTCTAGTCCATCCGTTTTCCTGCAATTTTATGATGTTATTGTTTTTCACTGCTGAGTAATACTCCATTGTATAAATGCACATTTTCTTAATCCATTCTTTGATTGAGGGACATCTAGGTTGTTTCCAGGTTCTGGCTATTATGAATAATGCTGCTATGAACATAATTGGGCAAGTGTCCTTGTGGTATGAGGTCCTTTAGCATCCTTTAGGTATATGCCCAAGAGTTAAATAGAATTGTGGCTTTTTGTTTTGTTTTTGAGACAGGGTTTCTCTGTGTAACAGCCCTGGATGTCCTCTAACAGCCCTGGCTGTCCTGGAACTCACTTTGTAGACCAGGCTGGCCTTGAACTCACAGAGCTCTGCCTGCCTCTTCCCCTACCTCCATTCTTAATTGATCCTTGGCTTCCTCTCCTACTCCTTTAACCTTGCTGTCTCCACTCCAGCAGGCTGGCTGTCTTGTTTTGAAAATACCCATGTCCCTCTCTACCATCTTTGCTCAACTTGTTCCCTTTGTTTTAAATACTCTTTTCCAGAATATCAGCACATCTTCCTTCCTTACCTCCCTGTATTAGATTGTTTTCTTATTGCTGTGATAAAATATTCTGACAAAAGCAATTTAAGGGAGAAAGACTTTATTCCGGATCAGTTCAATAATACACTCCTTCATGGTGAAGAAGTCAAAGCATAGGAGCCTGAAGCAACTGGTCATAGCATAATCACAATAGGAAACAGAGAATTATGACTGCATGGTGCTGCTCAGCTCCCTTTCCCCATTTGTACAGTTCAGGATCCCAGCCAGGGAATGGTACCACCCACAGTAGGTGGGTCTTCCCATTTCAATGAAAACAATCAAGATAATCCCCTCCAGACATGCCCAGAGAGTAATGCTTAGTTTTCTCAAATTGACAAATAACACTAGTCATCATGCTCCCTCAAGTCCTAGTGCTTCTTGGTGAGACCTGCATTGACCATTGTGGTTTCTAAAAATATGACAAATGCTTTTATTCTGGATAGGGCATTGGTTAAATGGCCCAACACTGGATGCATCCTTACTACACAGCAAGTATTGCTGGAAACTATTTATTGAATGAACCTTGAAGTTTGGGCCTCTAATGCTTCAGATTTATTATCTGCCATGGATACTTATCATTCTCTGTGATGTTCTATTTTTGTCTGTGTTTGAAGTAGTCATCAACTCTTTTTAAAATTTATTTTTAAATAGTAATATAAAGTAATGAAATTCATTATGGCATTTTCATAGAGAGATGGCATTGGGCTTTTTTTGGTGTAACCTATCGCTCTACACTATATTCTTCCTCTTGTCATCTTCTTGTTGGTTACTTTTCTGCCCCAAATAGCCCCTCTTTCTACTTTCATCACATATATTCCAATATTCCAATAATCACTTTTTTTGTTCCATCTCCTAAGATTTCTTCTTCCCCTTTCAGGATCCCCTTTCTACTTTCATGAGCTACACACATACAAATTCACACACACACACACACACACACACACACACACACACACACACATGCACACACACGCACACACACACACAGTCTAGAGTAAACACATATGAGGGAAGTGTGGTATTTGTCTGAGTCTGCCTTGTTTTGTTTAATGCAATCATCTCCAGTTTCATTTCTTTCCTCACAGATGCTGTGATTTCAGTTTTCTTTATGCCTTAATAAAGTTCCATTGTGTATCTGTACCACATGTTCTTTGTCCATTTCTTGGTAAACATCTAGAATGGTTCCATGTATTTGGTACCGAGAACAGTACAGCAATAAAATGAATGCGAAAGTATCTCTGTTGTACCAGGCTTTTTCTTTTGGGCCACCAACCAGCTCCCAAATCATGACACAGAGACTTATGAGTTTTGAATGCTCAGCCTAGCTTAGCTCTTTTCTGGCTAGCTTTTTTAATTTAAATTAACCTGTTTCTAGCTCTGGGCATGGCTTCTAGCTCTGGGCATGTCCCCCTCTTTCTCTCCTCTCATTCTTCTTCTCTCATTCCTTTTTTTTCTTTTTGAGCCTAGATTTCTCCTCCTATTTATTCTCTCTGCCTGCTAGCTCCACCTATCCTTTCTCTGCCTAGCTATTGGCCATTCAGCTCTTTATTAGACCAATCAAATGCCTTAAGCAGGCAAGGTGAAACAAATGTAACATGTCTTTTCATAATTAAACAAGTGCAGCATAAACAAAAGTAACACACTTTACACAATGAAAGTAATATTCTGCAGCATAAACAAATGTAACACATTTTTGCCTAGTTAAAATAATAGTCTACAACATTCTGTAGTATGTTGACTTAGGGTATATACCTGGGTCATGAGGTAGGTCTAGTTTTAGTGTTTTGAAGATTCTTCCATACTGATTTCCATAGTGGCTACACCAGTTTGCACTACCACCAACAGTGTGTAAAGGTTTTATTTCCCCAATCCTCGTATTTGCTATTGTTTGTTTTCTTGATGATAGGCATCCTGATTGGGCTGAGATAGAGTGTCAATTAGTTTTAAAATGTATTTTCTGAATGGCTAAGAATGCTGAGCACTTTTTAAAAATGTTTACTGGCCAGTTTTAGTTTTTCTTTTGAGAGCTGTTTATTCAGTTTTTGAACCCATTTATTGATTGGATTTTGGTGTTTCCTGTTTTCTTGGTCTTTAGTGATTTTGGTTATGTTTTGTTTTCTGGAGACAGGGGCTCACTATGTAGTTCTGTCTGTCCTGGAATTCAGGATGTATTCCAGGCTGGCCTCGAACTCAGAGATCTGCCTGCCTTGGTCTTCTGAGTCCTGGAATTAAAGGTGTGTATCACCACACCGGTTTCTTTTAGTATTTAGCTTTATAGTTCTTTATATATCTTAGATATTAGGTCCTTGTTTGATTTGTAGTTGGCCAAGACTTTGCTGCATTCTGAAGACCGTCTTCACTTTAGTGATTGGTGCCTTCTGTAATAGAGGTGCTGGTAGTGAGGTAGAGGGTCCCCTCGTTTATTCCATAGGGTGGGCAAAGTTGAATATCTGGGAAAGACATAAGACCGAGTCACTGAGAAAGTGAAAGTAACAGCTTTATTGAAACAAGCAAACAGCTTCCTTTGGGATGGGTGGGGCCCTAGAGCTGGAAGCCCTCCCTGCTTCCTCTATTGGTCCCCTTCAGATACCGCCCCTGAACCAGTACACTCCTCACAATGTCTTCTGGGAACTAGAAACCAATCTTAGAGAATCCACTTTCACTTTTCCTGTCCAGCCATGTCCGGCTACCTCTCCCTCACTTTACCACGCAGAAGCTTTTTTTGGTCATGTGTCTTGGATTGTTTTCTATGCTGTTAGACCCCTTTCCAGAAAATCTTCGTCTCTGCCTGTATCTTCAAGTGCTTTACCTATGCAGTTTCAAGATTTCAGGACTTATTTTAAGGACTTTGAGCCATTCCAGTTTGAAGTGATTTTTGTGCACCATGAAAGATATGGAGTTCCTATTCTTCTCTAAGTGGAAATCAAGTTTTCCCAGTACCATTTGCTAAAGAGGCTGACTTCTCTCCATGGAAGCTTTATGACCCCTAATTTGTCAAAAATTAGGTGGTTGTAGCTCCGAGCCTCTTATTTTATTGATCTTCATCTATGTTTCTGTGCCAGTACCATGCTGAACTTTAACATGGCTGCTCTGTAATAGAATTTGAAATCAGATATCCTGATACCTCCAGCTCTTTTTTCTTAGCATTGCCTCCTGGGGGGCGGTGTTTCTGTTGTATTTTCATGTAAACCTTTATATTGATTTTCAGTTCTGTGAAGAATGTCATAGGGATTTTAATGGGGGGTGCATTCATTCATTCTGTGGGTCACTTTTGGGACTATAACTATTTGACAATGTTAATTCCATGAGCATGGGAGGTCTTTCTATCTTTCACTGCCTTCAATTTCCTTCTTTAGTGTCTCAAACTTTTCATTATAGAAGGTTTTCCCCTCCTTGGAAAGGTTAATTCATACTTTAAAAAAAAAAAAAAGCTGTTGGGAATAGGATCTCTCCATGATTTCTCTTTTGAGAATTTGACTATTGACACACAGGAAAGCAACTACTTTTTAATGCTGGGTTTGTGTCCTTCTACTTTGTTGAGTGTGTTAATCAGGAATAAGAATTTCTGGTGGAGTACCTAGAGTCTTTTAAGTATTGAGTATATTATCATGTCATCATCGGTAAACAGGAATTCTTTGACTTTTTTGTTTTTTGTTTGTTTGTTTGTTTGTCTTTTGAGACAAGGTTCCTCTGTGTGCCTTGGCTGTCTTGGAACTCACCCTGTAGATCAGGCTGGCCTCAAACTTACAGAGATCCATCTGCCTTGACTTACCTTTTTTTTAACGTTGAAAGTTCTTTTTTTAATTATGTAATTTTTTTTTATGTACATTGGTGTGAGAGTGTCAGATCCCCTGGAGCTGGAACTACAGACAGTTGTGAGCTGTCATGTGGGTGTTGGGAATTGAACCCAGGTCCTCTGGAAGAGCAGCCAGTGCTCTTAACTGCTGAGCCATCTCTTCAGCCCTTTACTTACTTTTGAGACAGAGTCTCTGGTATCTGAGATTGGCTTAGAGCTCTCCGTGGAGCTGAGAATGACCTTAAACCCCTGATCCTCCAAAGTACTGAGAAATTTTCCTTTCTTATTTGTATCCATTTTATTTCTTTCTCTTGTCTTACTCTTATAGATAAGACTTTGAACACTGATCTGGTTAATTTTTTGTCAACTTGACACGAGCTAGAGTCATTTGAGAAGAGGAACCTCAATTGAGAACATGCCCCCATCAGATTAGCCTGTGGACAAGTCTGTGAGACATTTTCTTGATGAATGACTGATATGGGAGGGCCTAGGTCACTGTGGACAGTGCTCCTCTGAGGCAAGTGCTCCTGGATGGCACACAAACAAGCCAGGAGGAGCAAGGCAGTCAGCAGCACTCCTCCCCACGGCTTTCCTCTTCGGCTCCTGCATCCAGATGCTTTCCCTGCTTGAGTTCCTGCCTTAACTTTCCTCACTGAAAGTCTAAGATGAAATAAACCCTTTCCTTCCTCAGTTTCTTTTGGTCGTGGTGTTGTATCACAGCAATAGAAACCTTAACTAACACAAGCACTATGTTGAACAAGAGCAGAGTAAACATCCTTGTCCCGCTCCTGATTTTAGAGGAAATGTCAGTTATAGGTTTGGCATATTTAATTTGTTATATTGAGGCATCCTTCCATTCCTGTTTTCAGGGATTTTATCATGAAGATATGCTGAACTTTCCTAAAAAGGCTTTTCTACATCTTCTCAAATCCTTCATCTATATGAGTCTCTCTACTGTTCATATACCTCACTCAAACTACAAAAAAAAAAACCTCAGAAACAAAATTCAGCTGTCTTCTACTTCAGCTAAACATACCTACAGAAATGTAAGATAATGACACTTTATTCACTAAGAATTTTGTTTTGGATCAGGTGGTGATGATACACGCCTTCCCAGCACTCAGGAAGCAGAGGCAGGCAGATCTCTGTAAGTTTAAGGCCACCCTGGTCTACAAAGCAAGTTCCAGGACAGGCTCCAAAGCTACACAGAGAAACCCTGTCTTGAAAAACAAAACAAAACAAAAAAAAAGAATTTTGTTTTGGAAAAAAATATTTTATAAAATGTCATGCACGTTAACGTGAGTTTTAGTTACCTTTTAGATGGCAATTCACAGTTTTTAAATTTCTCAATTTTATTTTCTAGTCTGGTATGTATCAATAAATACAGTTCATGTAAACCAAATCTGTTTCACATTTGCAGTAAGTTTTAACAGTTTGAAAGTATCTTGGAGGCTGGCTATGTAGCTCAGTTAGCATGGTGATTGCTTAGCATATGCCAAGACATGGTTCCATCCCTAGCACACACACACTGGCTGTTACTCCAGCACTTGGGAGGTATAGGAAGGAAAAAGAGTAGCTTGGAACTTAGAAGTGTAAGAACTACTGATCTAAGACATACTCAGGAGTGGCACTGGCAGATTATAGTTTACCTTCTATTTCCAAACATTCTCTAAAGTGGTTGTACCAATGTAAACTCTCACTTTTATTGTGTTAGAATGCCTGTCAGTCTCAAAATCCTCCTCAGTATTAGAATTGTTTCAGGCCTAAATTCTGTTTATGTGGGATAGGAGCCGAAGCAGGGAGTGGTGCTTTGAGTTGGCATGCCTCTGAGAACTAGTGAGATTGTGTTACTTCCCATGTATTTATTGGCCTTCCAAATTTGTCTCTTATTTCATATTTCTGTTTCTATTTTTATCCATTTCTCGTGTTATCTTTTTGCATCATTTAAAAATATTTTTGTTTAATATTTGACAATTTCATATGTGTATATAGGGGATTTTGATCATGTTCACCCTACACAATATTATATCCTCTTGGTTTAATTTCGGCAGGTCATCTGCATGTGGGAATTTATTAATTTCTTCTAGATTTTACAATTCTTTGGAATATAAATTTTCAGTATATTCACTAATGACTCTCCAAATTTCATTAAATTCATTCCTAACCTTCTTGTTCCACTTCTAGTTTTATAAATTTGGATGTTCATGGGGTTGGAGAGATGGCTTAGCAGTTAAGAGCACTGGCTGCTCTTCCAGAGGTCCTGGGTTCAATTCCTAGTACCCACATGGCAGCTCACAATCTGATACCCTTCTGGTCTACAGGCATACATACAGACAAAGCACCTGTATACATAAAAAAAAGAGAAAAAATTGAATCTTCTCACTCTCCTTTTAGTTTGACTATGGGTTTATCAATTGTTGATCTTGCTTATTTTTTTCAAAAATCAACTCTCTGGTTGATTTTATATATTGTTCTTTTAGCTTTCATTTCTGTAGCTTAAGTTTTCCTGTATCCCGCCTGGTCCTCGGTCAGGACTAATCTCTTTCACCCACCAGTCCCGTAGTCACTCAGAGGCTTATATTAGTTACGAACTGTATGGCCATTAGCTCAGGCTTATTATTGACTAGCTTTTACACTTAAATTAACCCATACTTCTTATCTATGTTTAGCCACATGGCTTGGTACCTTTTCTCAGTTCTGCCTTCACATCTTGCTTCCTCTGTGTCTGGCTGGCGACTCCTGACTCTGCTCTCCTCTTCCCAGCATTCTCCTCTTCTGCTGGCCCCACTTATAATTTCTGCCTGGCTACTGGCCAATCAGCATTTTGTTAAACCAGTGTACAAGGACATTATCCCACAGCACATTTCTATAATTTTTGCCTTGATCTTTATTATTTCTTGCTGTCTACTGCTGTTTGGATTTACATTGATCTTGTTTTTCTAAGACCTTGATGTTCATCATTAGGTTATTTATTTGGGATCTGTATGATTTCTAACATATTTATTAAATTCCAGAGATTTTGAAAGTTTACTGAAATAGGTAAAACACAGGATAAATATTTTAAAAGTTTACTGGTGGATGTGATTGCTGACCTAAAAGAGGATACAAGCAAAAGAATTACGTTGGTCAAAACCTTTCAGAAATGTGTTAGCTTTTTCCAATGACTGTCATACATTGTGGCTTTCATTTTCATTTAATTCTGGGAATTTTTAAATGTCCTCCCTGATTTCTTCAATGACCTAACAGTCACTCATTCAGTCTTCATGTATTTATGTCATTTCTCTAGTTATTGATTTCTAGTTTTAGTCCACTATGATCCTATAAGATAAAAAAGATTGGATTCTTTTGTATAAAGATTTTCTTTGTAATCTAGAATGTGTCTTGTGAAAGTACATGGACTGCTGAAATGACGGTATATTCTGTACCTGTGGGATGAAATAGTCTCTCTATATATCTGCTAAATCTGTTTGTTCTACAGAGTGTTTTTTGTTTGATTGATTGATTGATTGATTGATGTTTAGTTTGGATGAGAGTGGGGTAGTGAAGTCATCTGATGTTTTGTGTACATTGTTTGCTTTATGAAATTAGGAGCCTCATTTAGTGCATATGTATTTACTATTGCTTTATCTTCTTGATGAATGATTCCTTTTATTAATAAATAGTGGCCTTCTTTATATTTTCGGAATAGTTTTGATTTGAAGTTGACCTTATCAGATCTTAGAATAGATTCCAGCTTAATTTTGCTTCCATTAATTTGATAGATTGCCTTCCTGCCTTTGACCCTCAGAAGTCAGTCAGCCAGTCTGTATCTCTCTCTCTCTCTCTCTCTCTCTCTCTCTCTCTCTCTCTCTCTCTTGGTTTTTCAAGACAGGGTCTCTCTGTGTAGCTTTGTGCCTTTCTTGGAACTCACTTGGTAGCCCAGGCTGGCCTCAAACTCAGAGATCTGCCTGGCTCTGCCTCCCGAGTGCTGGAATTAAAGGCATGCACCACCACTGCCCGGCTTGTGTCTCTTTATTGGTGAGCTGAGGCCATTGCGCTGAAAGTTATTATGGTGAAATGTTTAGTAGTTTCTAAAATGTTGTTGGCTGTTTTTCTAGTTGGTTGAATTACTGTTTGATCTCTTCTATATCAGTTATTAGTGCTGGGAGTTTGCTGGTTTACTGTGTTGGAACATGACGGATTCTTTCCTGACTTTCCTTTCTTCATCTATTATTCTCATGAAATTTATTGTTTCCTGTGATCTTGTGATTGATGCTGTCTTTCTTCTTCTGTGTATATTATTCTCTTATCTTCTGCAGCACTGGCTTGAGAGCCATAAACTACCTTAGCTAGCCTGTCTTGATGGGCTATTATTTCTCTATTGACTTTAAAAGATAGTTTTGTTGGATAAAGCAATATTGGTGGGTAGGTATTTACTTTCAGGGCTTGAACTACATGGTTCCTTACTCTCATGGATCTTAGGGGTTTTGTTGAGAGAACTGAGGTCTGACTTCATAAGTGAGTTGGCTTTTTTCCTTTACAGCTTTGAATGTTTGTTTGCTTTGCATTTTTGGCAGCTTGATTGTAATATTTTGTTTGCATGTACTTAGGGGTCTGCATATTTGAATGTCTTTCTACATTTGGAAATTTTTCTGCTATAATTTCATTGAATAGAGTCTCTACATTATTAGCATTTATCTTAGCTCCTTCTAGCTCATGGATTCTTTGGTCTCCTGATTCTATCTCAGAATTCTTCAGTATTGTCATCACACTCATTAATTTTCACATATATTTATTATTTATTTATTTATTTATTTATTTATTTATTTATTTATTTATTTATTTTTGGTTTTTCGAGACAGGGTTTCTCTGTGTAGCTTTGCGCCTGTCCTGGATCTCACTCTGTAGACCAGGCTGGCCTCGAACTCACAGAGATCCACCTGCCTCTGCCTCCCAAGTGCTGGGATTAAAGGCGTGTGCCACCGACGCCCAACTTGTATTTATCTTTTTACCTCCGTGTGTACATGTTCATGCCATGACATACATGTGAAGGTCAGAGGAGTCAGTTCTCTTTTTTCACCATGCAGGTCCCAGGGATTGAACTCAGGTCAATGGCTTGGCAGCAAGCACCTTTACCCACTGAGCCATTTTGCTGACTCATTTACTTTTTTATCTTGTTGATGTCTGAATATATTCATCAATCTTGCTCTTCTGTTGTGGAATATTATTTTAAGATGTGTTACATTTATTTATGCTTTGGAACATTTAATGATGCAAAGATGTGTTGCATTCTTTTATGTTGCATTTGTTTAACTCTGTGAAGCTGTGTTACTTTGCCTGCCTAAAACACCTGATGGTCTAATAAAGAGCTGAACGGCCAATAGCGAGGCAGGAGAAAGGATAGGTGGGGCTGGTAGGCAGAGAGAATAAATAGAAGGAGAAATCTGGGAGAAGAAACGAGAGAGGAGGGAGGAGGACTTCAGGGGCCAGCCACCCAGCCACCCAGCCACCCAGCCACCCAGCCACCCAGCCAGACATGGAATAAGAAGGAAAGAAAAGGGCTACAGAAACAGAAAGATAAAAGCCCCAAGGCCAAAGATAGGATAATATAAGTTATGAAAAGCTGGCT
>CABHPR010138582.1:0-17471 GCA_902168415.1 Peromyscus melanophrys
CAGGGATGACACCATGCACAATGGATGAGCCCTCCCCCATTAATCACTAATAAAGAAAATACCATACAGGTTTGCCTACAGCCCAATCATAGATATTTTTTTTAAATTCCCTTTTACTGAAAATTGATTCTTTTCTCATGTAATATATCCTGATTATGGCTTCTTTTCCCTCTATTCTTCCCAATCTTAGATCTTATGGAGGCATTTTATTGAGTTTACCTCCCTCAGATAACTCTAGCTTGTGTCAAGTTGACATAAAACTAGCCAGTACAGTTAGATTCTGGTTAGAGGACTCTGTATACACAGTCCCTAATAATAAAATTCTCAGGCATATTTCTTCCCTTCCTTTGCCAGAGTAGCAGGAAATTTTTTCTCATATTTGGCATGAAAGCCTAGTAGAGCCCAGGAGACAAAACTTGCAAAACGTGGCTTCTCCTAAAATCTGGATCCTCTGAAATTTTCATCTCCTAGACTTGGTCATATTTGGACTTCAGTGGATTCTCAAGTGTTCCTATCTAGACACTCAGATTTCTTCCTTGCTAAGTTGTTATTCTCTGTTTTCACCAGTAAATGTTAGCACTTTGGAGGAAGTTTCCCAATGACCTCTCTTTCCTTGGGGATCAAATGAGTTGTTGATCTTTCAGTTTGTTCAAGTTTTCAGCTGTTGGGGCAAAGCAGTAACTTACAGGATCCTTAGTTGCTGGGCCAAAGACCATCTCTTATTCCTTTATAGCCTTGTAGAACCATTACAAACAGATTAATAACTATATATTTTGATGATAGGTGTTTGGCCATGTGTAATAAAAAAGAGATTCAGAGTCCATGATGCTAGGAAATGATTTTGTGGCTGGCTTTCCATTACAACCCTGAGGGAAGAAAAGCAATTGGTGCTAAAGAAGACTATTTAGAGTGTAGTCATAAACGCAGTTGCTAGTTTTGTTTTGTAACCTTTTAGAGATTATTATCAGTTAGATGGTCATTCGGAAACCATAGCTTTCTTGGGTTATCTATTCTACCCCAAATTATCACATTGTTGGAGTTTTTCTTAGGGATTTTATTTGAAACTGTTCTTGGTTTATGCCATTATTGTCATCTTAGTTCATACCTGCTTGATTTTGTTGTTTTACCTTTTAATTATTTTTTCAACAGGATCCACATGTAGCCCACACTTGAATATGCTATGTTGCTGAGGATGACCATGAACTTCTGATTTTCATGTTTCAACCCCCAACTGCTGGAATGACAGCTGTATGCCACTGTGCCCAGGTTTAATTCACTTCATTATTTGTGTCCACTCACAAACTCCATGTGTATTGAAAAATGATACAGATCTGTGAATATGTTTTTCTCTTATTCATTCTGCCTTCCTTCTTTCTTTAATCACAATTTGCAAGATAAAGTTCAATGGGATTTATCTGAAAGCACACAGAAAGAAAGGAAGAAGAAAAGAACAAGAGAGAGAAAGAAATGATATTAGCACAATATAATACTTTCTAAGTATTTTCTGCTTTGTTGTATTGACAATTGTCTCTCAGTCCTTTAATGATGACATTTCTCATACCCTGTAACACTTCTGGATGCCAGATGTTCTTTTGACTGTCTAGCAGTCATTACATTGTAGATAATCTTTCCTTTCTATTCAGGAACCTTGTTTAATATAATATTGTAGATATAACCAACCGCCTTATTAAATAAGAGACACAGAGCCAATGTAAAGATGAAAGCCAAAGAGGTCAGAGCTAAGAGCCTTACCCGCTTTCCGCCAGCTAGCCTCTCCCGCCAAGAGACCTCTCCGAAAAGGGAGTTACTTCCTGTGCATTTGTCTTATAAAGAGTCCTTGTTCTTCCTTCTCATTGGTTGTAAACCCAACTACGTGACTGCCTCGTCACTGCCTGTCTGTACAGACCTCCAGGTCTTCTATGGTTGGTATTGAGATTAAGGGCTTGTGTCTCCAATGCTGGCTGTATCCTTGAACACACAGAGATCTACCTAGTTCTGCTTACCAAGTGCTGGGATTAAAGGCGTGCACCACCACCGCCCTGGCTTTCGCTATGGCTTGCTAATAGCTCTGACCCCTAGGCAACTTTATTTATTAACATACAAATAAAATCACATTTCAGTACAAATAGAATACCACTATATAATATGTCTTCCATTTCACAATAGTATGATTTGTCATAGGTTTTAAAAATTCTTCTTAAATGTGATTCATTGTATTTGAAGATTTAACTTTGTACACCTGGACCACTCTCTATTGTTATTATTTTGAATAATGCTGCTTTAGTATTCTGTCCTGTCCTTCTATCTGCAATTCCAACTATCTACGCTAAGCACCTCATTCTTTGCTGTTTGACTCTGAACCTGAACCATCCCCCACATTTCCTATTTTGGGTGTTTTTGTGTGTCTGCTTCTGTAGTTGGCCTATACAGCCACTATGGTACACCTACTTCTGAGGATCACTTCTTTACCCTACTCTGCTTCCTACGGTGATTTGGTGATAGGATCTCATGGTCAGGCCACTTCTGGCTTGCAATGCTGTTGCTTTTCACTCTATAGCTCTGTTCTTTGCTTTTCTCCCTCTCAGCCCTGTGCTCTGATCTAACTCTCTGACACCCAAACTTTGCTAAAGCTCTGATTCCTGACACCCTGATACTGCTTGTTTGCTTGACTATTAGGGAGTTAAGCATGGGGTAGACCGCTATGATTGTGAAGAGACAGTTTGAATCTAATGCTGGTGAGACACAGATAACCTGGTGATGTATTGGTAAGATCTCAGCTTTCTTTTAAAATGTAGAATAGAGATGGATAGATATACAATTGCACATGGAGAAATAGATACAGAATTTTTCCCTGACATTTTGCTTGCAGGTTCTCTTAAAACACTGATAACTATTTTGTGCAAAGTTGGGTTTTTTTAATCTTTCCTCAGAGATTGTCATAGAGTTCAAAGATTCTCAAGCTATGTCTTTAATATTCAAATTAGTTTTAACTTTTCTAATTCCATGCTTCTGTTTCTACTTAGGTTTTTCTAAAGAACAATTCTTCATATAATTAAAGATATTTATCAAAGTCTATAAATTCATATGCTATATCAGTTTCTTTCATTTCAATAATGCTCTTTAAATGTTGCATACATTTTATTAAGGAGTTTATAGAATTTTTAGAACATGATTAAAGACTTATGTACTCTTAATAGGGGACATGCAGTTTGGAAGTCAAGCTTGTGTGGAAAGGTAATTGGAAATATCACACAGTATACAGTGCAAAATGCAATTACTTTAAGAAATGGGATCTCTCAACTAGGTCACCAAAAATTGTACAGAATATTTTTGTCTCATGTTTATCAACAACATTATTTTCGAAGAAAAGGAAGTGAAACTCTTATCTATAAGTTAAAAAATTTAAACAAATATGCCATTATAAAAAACTTAATGATCTGCATATGCCTAGGTTAAAAATAGATGAGATGGTAAATTAACCAAATGTTTACTCAAATGCAACATCAGAATGAAAAAGCAAATGTGGTATGTAAGACCTGCTTAATTAAATAATGCTTAGTGTCTGGAGAAAAAGAGAATTATGCAATAGTTATGTGCTTTCTTCTTGATTAAAATGCATATGAAATCATTAATAGTTAATAAATGATCTCAGCTAGGTGTCAGCTAATGCATATCCTACCTTCAATCAAATAAAAATAGTGAATTTTCTGCTACATTGAGTTCAATTCTCAGATTGGTTTCCATTCTTGAAACATTACTTAAGAGTATTTATTATCTGTCATTCTTAGAAGCTCTTTTTGTGATACTAAAAATTATAATTTTCCTTTAATTTTAAAATTCATTCTTTGACTTCAGCTCTTTCCTCCAAATTCTGTGTCTCCTATCTTATCCATACACCTACACATAGGCACACATATCTTCATATATAAGAAAAGTGTATAAACCACAATAAAAATCATATTAGCTTATCAATATAAGGTCTACCACCAAACTTTCTGGCAAAATTGTGGACTATATTCATACTAAGATGATGCATTTCTCTTGGGTTTTTATTGAATTCATTCATTTCCAATTTGTGCTTTTGCTACAGGATTCTGAAGATGATGGAGAAATGGAAAGAACAGAAGCATGTATGTTATTCAGTCAGCTCTCAATGACCAGTAAATCTAAAAACTGTGTCTTTCCTGGGATGAAGTATTGTTTATACTTTCAGACTCTGTTCTCTCTATACTCAGAATTTTTATCATCTCCTGCCTCCCTATTAAAGAAATGCAAATGAAGTTTAAATTTACTGAGAAAAAAATATAATCATGAGAACAAATCCTCTGAAAACATGAATTCTAAAATCAAATTTAAACTGCCCATCATACACTTGTAGATTATCAATGTATTGCTTCTCTCATTCCAAGTAACAACTCACTTGCTTATAAATAATTTGAATAATATCACATATAGAATACAGAGAACATAAATTATCATCAAGAATGAATAATGTCAATAATCTTCTAAATTCTGATTGGTTGGTGCCTTGGGATGTGAAGACAGTAAGATGACAATTATGGTTTTTTCTGGAATAAGTAAAATTATTTATTTTTAAAAGCATGTTTGCTTTTATTTTAAGTGTTCATATTCAAATATATGAAATGATACATGCTTTTAATATAGAAAACATATGGTTGACAGAGCAATGTTGATTGGTCTAAAGCACTGCACAGATGTATAGACCATGTGTATTTGCAATAATTTAATGTCTGTGTAGAACTTCAACCTCCATTTATTTGACACAGAAATCTTGTTATTGTTTGGACAGTATTATTGGTAGACAATATTGTTGTGATTTAAAATATGGTGCATCACAGAATATATTAGCTGTTAGCATCAAGATACACAATCTGAGAAGTGTAGAACTGGCTCAAATGCTACAAAGCAGTGTTTGGGAAAGTGTTAGAGAAAATAATTTTTGTTTGAGGGCAACTGCATCTGAACATAGAGCGTTTACAACTAGTGAAATGTTGGGACACGTTGTTCCATGAGTTCCTAACTTTATACTGACTGATAAGGAAGGTAAGCAATAAGGAAGGGTATCAGGCAATTACTCCACTGCTCAGCCAACCAAACTAGTGTTGTTGACCTTAAGAAATATAAAAAAAAAAAATGTTTTCAAACATAGTCTTGTCATACTCCCCTGATCAGGAGGCACAGTGTTCTAGAATCCTTTCTATTGCTCTGATAAAGTACTCTGAGGTAAGAATTCATTTACCTTACACTTCGAGGTCACAAGAAAGTCAAGGTGGGAACCTGGAGCAGAAACTGTGGAGAAATGCTGTTCTCTGGTGGCACTCCAGCTTGCTCTCCATGTTTAGTATGCCTTCTACCACAGCCCAGAACCTTCTGCCCAGAATTTCATGATGCCTACAGGTGTCTTAGTCTTCCTACATCAAATAGGTCTGCCAAGCAGTCTGTGTGGTGCCTTTTTTCCAGAGTGAAGGTGTGAATGAAGTATGTCTTATCTGTCTATCCTTCCTCATATTCTCTTCACCCTCCAGGGCTCTCATGATCCACCTCCCTACAGGTCGTCAGAGTTTGTAGCTCACCTTCTGTTTGGCTGAGAATATATCTTTCCACCCAGTCCTCCTGATAATAGCTCCAGCTCTTATAATTTTATCAAACATTTTATGAGGTCTTTTTTTATCAAGATCATGTGGCAAGAATAAGATACATCAATACTATTTTGTTATTTTTCCTTCCAAGATATTGGAACCAGAACCTTACATATTCTAGAACTCTCCCTTTTCTACATCCCAACCAAACTGACAAGTGCTCCTAATGTAAACACTAATAACAAAACCGGTAGTTTCTTACTCATTGGTGATTTCCTTCTCCCTGTCTCCTTACTAATAGAGCCTTGTAGCTAGAGTTTTCCTACCTGGCCCACGGTCAGGATAAATCTCTTTCACCTGCCAGTCCCACAGCCGCTCAGACCCAACCAAGTAAACACAGAGACTTATATTGCTTACAAACTGTATGGCCGTGACAGGCTTCTTGCTAACTGTTCTTATATCTTAAATTAATCCATTTCTATAATTCTGTTCCTTGCCACATGGCTCGTGGCTTACCAGCATCTTTACAGGCTGCTTGTCCTGGAGGTGGCTGGCAGCGTCTGGCAGCGTCTCCTTCCACCTTCCTGCTCTTTTTATTCTCTCTGTTAGTCCTGCCTATACTTCCTGCCTAGCCACTGGCCAATCAGTGTTTTATTAGCAACACATTTGCCATACAGAACATCCCACAGCGCTCCCCCCCCTTTTTTTTTCAAAAAGGAAGGTTTTAACCTTAACAAAGTAAATTACATATAATTTGGGAATTTGCGCGTAGCTTCTCTTACTACTTCCTGCTGGAGGGGGGCGCTGTATCTTATGGGGATACAAAGAAAATTTTAGAATTATGGAGTAGTCCATGAGAGTGTATCGTCTGAGCCAGTTGCCTTGAAACGGTTCTGGATGTTGGATCATCTGGGCCATGGTGTCATCGGAGACCTTTCAGGTGGTCTTGGCTGGTCAAACCTGATGTATCTTAATCTGGAACAAACCCATAGCCTCTGGCTTTCTGTGGAAACAAAATCAGAATCTCCTTTCCAAAGCAACATATCCTTACATCCAAATTTTGAAGTCAGGGTATCTTTAAAATATACATATTGGTTTAACTCAGCTTCCTTTACAATCAAATATCTCTCTGCAGTTAAGAATCCCAAAGACAACACAATGCAGATTCTCTGTGTGATATTCATCTTTACGTGGCTTATATTTTATACTACCTTTACTTTAAAGACCTCATTTTTCAAAACTATTTCTTTATATAACTGTATATATTCCTTTTTATCTCTCTTTGAAGCCTACGTACATTTTACACACATTGTAAACATTTAAAGTCTTGTTCCATCTGAATCTGTCTTATTGTGAATCAATTGTTTTAAACTGCAGCATTCTAAGACTGAAATGGTGCTGTGGCTGCTGGCTCCGCCCACCTCAGCTTCCCAATATGGTGGTGATACGTTTACCACCAGCTCTGGGAGCCTTCATGGGTCTATGCTTCTATCAAAGCAGCGTTTAGCTCAGAAACCTCTTTTTTTTTGTTTTGTACTAGCAAAGGCTAAATCCACCTTGCAGCTTAATGTGCCACTTGCAGATGCCTCATTCCCGCCATA
The DNA here is from genome assembly GCA_902168415.1 of Peromyscus melanophrys. Taxonomy (NCBI): domain Eukaryota; kingdom Metazoa; phylum Chordata; class Mammalia; order Rodentia; family Cricetidae; genus Peromyscus; species Peromyscus melanophrys. The sequence continues at coordinate 7,202 of CABHPR010138582.1, forward strand.
CTGCAGGTCAAACACGCACGCCAGGAACCCGCCATACAGTAGCTCAAGCCCGCAGGCTGCGGCTAACTTGAGAAAGACAACTAGGTAGCTGTTTTAGCTCCATTTTAGAATCTTCTTTTTACGCTTTCTCAGGTTTTAAGTGGAAATTCCTGCCCCACGTTGGGCGCCATTTGTTGCTAGAGTTTTCCTGCCTGGCCCACTGTCAGGATAAATCTCTTTCACCTGCCAGTCCCACAGCCGCTCAGACCCAACCAAGTAAACACAGAGACTTATACTGCTTACAAACTGTATGGCCGTGGCAGGCTTCTTGCTAACTGTTCTTATATCTTAATTCAATCCATTTCTATAATTCTGTTCCTTGCCACATGGCTCGTGGCTTACCAGCATCTTTATAGGCTGCTTGTCCTGGAGGTGGCTGGCAGCGTCTGGCAGAGTCTCCTTCCACCTTCCTGCTCTTTTTATTCTCTCTGTTAGTCCTGCCTATACTTCCTGCCTAGCCACTGGCCAATCAGTGTTTTATTAGCAACACATTTGCCATACAGAACATCCCACAGCAGAGCCTGGACTTTAGTGGATCATCTTCAAAACAAACGGATTCATAGTATTTACTGTGAATGTGTGATACAATTTTGGACACTAAGATATTGGAGGAGTAAATAATAATGCCTGAGGTAAAATGATGCGAAAGGTTATAGAACTAGCTTCAAAGTAGAAGGAGACATTAGATTTCAGTCTTAATTTTATCTCATTAACATTAACATTCTTATATGGTCTGATATAATCATATTTGCTGAGCACTGTTTATTGGAGCTATAAGGATGTATGGCCTTGTTGGAGGAAATGTATCACCGTAGGTGTGAAATTTGAGGTCTCCCATGTTCAAGCTACTTCCTGTTGCCTTCAGGATCAAGATGTAGCTCCTTCTCCACTCTCAGCTCCTCCAGCATAATATTTATCTTCATGCTGTCACACCCTACCATATAATAATGGACTAAACCTCTGAAACTATAAGGCACCCAATTAAATGTTTTCCTTTATAAGAGTTGCCATGGTCATGGTGTCTCTTCATAGCAATAGAAATCCTACCAAAAACAGAAGTTAGTACCAGGGACTAGGATATTGCTGTGATAGACCTGACCATGCTTCTGTTCGGAGGAATTTGGACTTTGATACTTTTGGTTAGGAAAACAGTTGAATGTTTTAAGTGCTGCTTAATGGGCCATACTAGTAGGAGCATGGAAGACATCAGTGCTGAGAACGATTTTAACTGTAGGGAGGCTGGCTCAAGAGGTTTCAGAGGGGAAGAATTTTAGTATGTTTCCTAGAGATCTTTCTTGTGATATTTTGGTGAAGAAAGTGGCTTCTTTTTGCCCTTGTCTTAAGAGTCTGCCTGAGGCTAAAGTGAAGAGATTTGGATTAATTCCTTTGGCAGAGGAAATCTCAAAACAGCCTAAGATAGACTCTGTCATGTGGTTACTAGTGTTCATGCTTATAAAGATCTATAATGAAAAGGAGAAGGCTGAGGAGAAAAAGAGCACCAGGAAGTAAAATGGAACTAAGTCCTATGTTCAGGAGATAAACAGAGTAAGAAATGGAGTAAAGGGAGTGTGAACTCAGGAAAAGATCCCACCTAGCTAAGTGTCCACCTTGTAAAAGGAATTAATGAAAATCTTAGAGCCAGGTGTTGTGGTGCTTTGACCTGGAAGTACTATCCCCATTGAGGCTTCAGTAACTGTCATGCCTATAAGGTGGGGCTGAGACAGGAGCCCTTAAGACCCAAGGTCCAGATGTGCCAGCTCTCTTGGTTCCTGGATCCTGGATACTGGAAGTAGACTGAGCAGAGTTCTCCAGAGAACACTGCTGGACTGCACTACACCTTTCCTGGACCCTGTAACCTATCCCTTTACTTGTAAGTTACCCCACAAAATAAACCTCCCTTTTAACTACTTGGAGTTGCCTTAATACTACAACCAATATCTGGCACCCAATGTGGGGCTCGAACCCACAACCCTGGGATTAAGAGTCCCATACTCTACTGACTGAGCTATCTGGGCTTTTAAGTAAAGTGGTTCAAAGTCCATACAACTCTGTACAAAAGGCAGAACTGTATGCCATTCTTATGGTACTGATGGACTTCACAGAACCCCTCAATATAGTCACTGACTCTCAATATGCAGTGAGAGTTGTTTTACATATTGAAACTGATGAATTTATTCCTGATAATACAGAATTAGCTTCATTATTCATACAATTGCAAGAAATCATCAGAAATAGGGAACTTCCTATATATATAAAACACATATCAGATCCCATACAGGTCTGCCAGGACCTCTAGCACAAGGTAATGATGAGATTGATCAGTTACTAATAGGGAATGTGCTAGAAGCCTCAGAATTTCATAAGAAACACCATGCAAATAGCAAAGGTTTGAAGAAGGATTTCTCCATCACTTGGCAACAAGCTAAGGATATTAAAAAAAAAAGTGTCCTACTTGTTCCTTCTATAACCAAACTCCATTACCTGCAGGGAGCAATCCAAAAGGTATACAAAGAAATGAAATTTGGCAGATGGATGTGTTTCATTTTGCAGAATTTGGAAGATTGTACACCATACCATTGACAGCCATTCAGGATTTCAGTGGGCAACTCCTATGAGTTCTGAAAAGGCTGATTCTGTGATTACACACCTATTAGAGGTTATGGCCATCATGAGAATACCTGTACAAATTAAGACAGACAATGCCCCAGCATATGTCTCCATTAAAATGAGACAGTTCTTTGCTCATTACAATATAAAGCATGTTACAGGTATAACACACAATCCCACAGGCCAAGCAGTCATAGAAAGATCCAATCAAACTTTAAAGGATATGCAAAATAAACAGCAACAGGTGACAATGACTCCCAGAAATAGATTGCATAGTGCTTTATTAACGTTGAATTTTCTCAATGCTGCTGAGAAAGGAACAACAGCTGTGGAGAGACATTGAACGAAAGACAAAACTCCTGAGCTAAACCAACCAGTTTATTTCAAAGATGTGTTGACCTCAGAATGGAAAATTGGATATGTCATATGTTGGAGAAGGGGTTTTGCTTTTGTTTCTGCAGGAGAAGAAAAGTTATGGATATCAACAAAATTAATAAAAAATTGATTCGAACAGGAGAAATGCCTTGATAAGAAGTTAAAGCTCATCCACCAATGTGACATCTCTACAGGTTGTAAGAAAAATTTAACAAACAAGGGTTGGGGTAGGGTTCTGTTTTTTGTCTTTCCAGGATAATGGAAATACCCATCTTCCAGAAATCATAAGGCCTTGGATATCCAGATGTCTACAGCAGAAAGAAAGAATCTATTGGTACCAATCTACACAGGGTAAAATCTCACTGCCTAACATCTATATCTCTTTCAATCTAGAAAAGTTGTGGTCCCAATTCAATTATAAACCAAGCTGGCTTTGGAGATGGAATTGTCTCACTTCTTCTCTAAACCCAATCATATTGCTAAAAGAAAAGGTTGAGAGATTCTTCAGTCCCATATCAGAAGAGCCCTCTGGTGTGGGACAGAAGGAAACCAATAAAAAGGGACCATTGTCTTCAAGACTCTAATTCTCTCCATGCTTACTCTCGATTTCTCAGAATCCTTTCTTACATGTCATGTCATCTTTAAATCCAAACTTTCCATTTTGATATATTAATAATGTTCAAGTTTTCCATGGTAAAAAATAAGTTTTTCTAATAGCAAAGGAAGTCTCTGAAGTCTCCAGAAGGAAGATGGGGCCCCAACAACAACAGCTTTACCCAGTCCAGAATGATGCCATGGTACTCTTCATCATACTACACTTCTAGCCAGAATTTCAGACAATCTTACCCATTACTCTGTGACTGACTACAGAATCTACAGTTAGTCTAACTGAGACTTAACTATCTGAGCTTTCTTACAGAATCCAACAGAGATACCATCACCCCCTAAACAGCAGGAAGCAATCTAAGAAAACGATGCCCTTTCTCCCAAAGGTTTCATGTTTCTCAGTGTTATGGATGATGGCTATAGGGTTGGGGGTGGAAGAAAATATTAGACTCAGTATTCTGTTTAAGAAAAGAAAAAGTGTCTCAAAAAACAAAAAAAAAGAGAAAAGAAAAAGTGAAATGGATAGGTATAAGATATTATGGTAGATTACTGTATATACTAGTAAACAAATTTAGTAAAATAGCAGCCTTAGATAATTTGCAGTTATGGATTCTTGTATATTGATACAAATGTAAACTATTTTTATATTCCTGTTTAAGATAATTTGTATATTGATACAAATACAAATCTGTATTTGTTGTAATGTACATATATTTCTACTCTTATGTGCAATATTTTGTATATTGATACAAATGTAAATTTATATCTGTCATACTGTATGTATGTTCTACCTCTGTTTACGATATTTTGTATATTGATATATATTTAGGATTATTGTCGTATTGCATATTGCACTATACATTCCTACCTCTGTTAAAGATATTTTGTGTATTGTCACAATTTTGAAGTCATTATTTTTTACCATACATTTGCTTACAGACTGTTTACCTTGTTTATGTGAAGCCTTAGTCCTTAGGTTATTTAGGTAGATAAGACTTACAGATTGATAGTCACCTATGCTTGTCATCTCTGTAGTTACATTAGTTAGGTTATCCAGATTTACAGATACATAGGTCAGATGGACAGATAATCTTCAAACACTTCATAGATCTAGAGAATATGGCTATAAATAACTTAGAATTCTGTTGACGTGAGACACAATTGCTTCTGGCAGCACCAATTTGATCCTGAGAGAACATTGGGCTTCTAAGACATTTCCATTTGGAAGTTTATCTTCTTGGCACAAAATGGCCTACTGGGCAAAGAGCTGCCCTTGCCTCAACTGCTGACAGTACGAATGCTGTCCTTTTTGGACACACGGGACACAAGGAAAAGTGACTACTGTACTCTGCCAAGACAGGGTAAGAGGGACTTTCAGATTTCCTGCTTTTGAACATGGTCTGTCAGATACTCTAGGCCTGTAGCCAATTTGAATGCACCAAAAATGCTGAGAAACATTAGGTAACTGTCCAGGCTGCCAGCTGTCTCTGTCCACTCTTGCAAGACTCCCAAAAGTTGCTTGCATCCATCTTCCATTTCTCAGGTATCATTATATTCCTTCTCAGGTCTTTGATGGGATTGAAGACTAGCAGTTCTATAACTAGTTCTATAAGTAGTTACAACTTAGTATATTTATAATATCTTAGAACATATTAAGTATTAGATTTAGGTTCTTTAGGATAGGACACCTTTTGGAATGATCTTTGTAATATGCCTTTTACCTATGCTCCAGAATTCTCTGGATTTTAGTATGTATCTCTTGTTTGATATTGTTCATGTTGGTTGTAGTTCCATCTTATCTAGGTCATTATCCCTTATTACTCCTGGACAATATTTGATAATCATTCATATTGTATATAGTCTTGTATTAGGTTAGAACCTTCTTATTTAGACAAAAGGAGGAGATGTAGTGGGTAGCTGTTCCAGCTTTGACCTGGAAGTACTAACCCCATTGAGGCTTCAGTAACTGTCATGTCTACAGGGTGGGGCTGAGACAGGAGCCCTTAAGACCTGAGATCCTGATGTGCTGGCTCTCTTGGTTCCTGGATCCTGGACACTGGAGGTAGACTGAGCAGAGTTCTCCAGAGAACACCGCTGGACTGTGCTACACCTTTCCCAGACCCTGTAACCTATCTCTTTACTTGTAAGTTACCCCACAAAATAAACCTCCCTTTTAACTACTTGGAGTTGCCTTAATACTATAACTAATAGATAACTTGGTTATATAAATATATATATATATATTGCATATATATGTACTAAGTACATAATGCACATTATATATACCATGCATCATCCATAAAGTATTTTGAGCAGCCCAAACTTGTCCACATAATATCTTTTAACACTGGCACACCTGGCATTAGATCACGAGTGGGGCCTGCCCCGGTATAGGAATTCCCTATAGACAATTTAAAAATGATAAGGCCAATTCAAAACTGTTATTTTTATTATTATCTTATATCAGGAATTTTAATGTTCTTAATGATAAAATTCTCCCTCCTTTTTGCTTATGTTGGTAATAACCAAGTTCTATGTTTACTGCTGGAGTTTAATTAATAACATGTTTATAATATATGTGCATGTATATGCGTGTTTCAAATCATGACAACTCATTATTTATCCTCTAAACAGTACTTTTCTTCTCCCTGACTCTTCTCCACCCATTTTCCTCATAACCAGACATGAAACTTTAACCTTGCTTTCATGCAGTTTTCCTTTCTAGGTTCCTATTCAGGTGTGATGGATCGTGACACTAATAGATGTGAGCTGCTGATCTCTGGCTCCTGAATGAGTTCTGTCTGTTGTTGTTTATTCTTTGACAATTTTACATCTGTATACAATGCATGTGATCATATCCACTCCACTGTCTCCCTCCAATTCCCTCCTCCCACCCTACATCCTTCCCAGATTCATATCCTCTTTCTATTTGTAAGTCCAATTGGTACTGCTGCTATGTTCATAAGTGAGGTCATTACAAGGTACCTTACCTGTAGTCATACCACAAAGAAAAGTAACTCTTCTCTCCCAGCAACCATCAACTGCTCCTTAACTAGGGGTGAGGGCCCTCCTCTCTTCTTTGTGCTCTCCTGATCTTAAGCCTCCAAGATGCTCTCGTGCTTTTTGAACACTCGGAACATTTTGTTATAATGAACAAGGAAGTCACGATCTCTGCCACTGAATCCACCTTGTCCTAAGGAAGATGGCCAAATGTGCTCTTCATGATCATTGATGAATTATGGACTTGAAACAGCAAGGCTTCACAGCACAGAAGGATTTATTTTAAGCATTAAGAGCTGTGCCATTTCCTTGGGTTACACAAGTTAATATTAAACATTTTCCACACTTTGTGTCAAGTGCTGAACACGTACAAGTTCAATCAATCTTGACCTTTCCAAATGTTCTCAGTAAGTGGAACTTCCATCCTCTGACATGCTGAAGCCTCCAGACATTTGGCTCTTCTATGTCTGTCACCCCTACATATAACCCTTCAGTGCATCCTGTCACCTCTGTGTTATGTCACCCCCTCACCAGGACAGCAACAGCAACCTCATGGTCTTTCTGCCTCTGTTCTCTTCATCCCACAATCCATTATCTCTACATAAGACAGAGTGAACTTTTTAAAATGCCAATTACACCATGGTGCTGGCCTATGTTAACCTTCAGAGGATTCAGAGTTGCAAGGACATCCATTTCCCTGCCTGCCCCAATCCACATTTTATAGCCTATGCTTGCTTAACCACGCCCTCCTTTCTCCCCTTCCCTACTGTAGCCAGCAACCAGGCCTTGCTGTTTTCCACAAGGTTTATGCTCACATTCAGCTTAAGGCTTCAGACTTACCACTTCTTTTTTTATTATGATTATTTTTATTTTTTATTATTAAGAAATTTTCTATTCATTTTACATACCAACCATAGATCCCCCTCTCTTCCTTCTGCCTGCTCCCCAGCCTTTCCCTTCAACTCTCCCCCTATTCCCACCTCCTCCAAGTCAAGGCCTCTCATGGGGAGTCAGCAGAACCTGGTACATTAAGTTGAGGCATTCCAAGCCCCTCCCCTGAACCAAGGCTGTCAGGGACCAAACATGGACCATGGAAAAGTACTAGCTAGGCCAGAGAACAAGCCCCTGCCCCAAACCAGATGCCCCCAAAGATAAAGAACAGGTCAGGCAGGTCAGGTAGCATAGCAACAGAACAATGGGCCCTGACCAGTGACCTTATCACCTAGCACAACACCCTTCAAGCCTCACAACTTGCATGTCTCCCCTCAACTGCACCCCCTTCCCTCCTCCCTGCCCCCTCCTGCTCCCATGCTATATAATCCTTGCTGAGGAGAATAAAATTTGCAGCTTGATCAGAACACTGTCTTGCTGTCTTCTTTCATGTCTCCCTTTCCCTTTCATTCTCTCCCGCAGGTGGGTCGCCCCCGTTGACACCCCGCTGGCCCCCGTTGACACCCCGCTGGCCGGGGCACAAGGCTAAGCAAGGTGTCACACCTCTTTTTGCCAAGAAAGCTGTGACCCAAGAATATCACATCCCTACTTTTTCTCCTTTCTGTGTTTATTAGTTTTATGTGTGTGTGAATTGCTACCTCCTCTATCACTTGATCCTGATACTGCTTGCAATGTTCTCATGTGGGCATGTTGGTTAATTTTACCACTTTCTTTTAGTGTCCAAATCACCTGCTGAATGATATCAGGTCTTCTGAGGTGCATGCCTTGGGGCTATTCATCATTTTGTATATCTTATCATGTCAGCAGTTATCCATAGACAAGCATGTAATCCACTCTAGTGAAGGGTTTTCAAGGCTTGTTCCTCTGAAGAGAAATTTATGTGATATGCATGTTTTATACAGAGCACACTATTTAGCAGAAAGCCAGGAACTCAGGGCACCTATGATGAAGGAACAATGTTTTTTTTTTTAATATGCATACTTGCACAAACATAAGTAGATATAAATGATGTACAGTTTGCTCAGTTTTTATTTACATGCTGTAAAAACAGTACTGTGTTAGCCACAGAGCACTGCTAGATGGCTTCCATGTCTAGGCTCTCCACTTCTTGCCCACTGAAGGTAATTGTTATTGAAGACTTCAATTTTTTTTTCCTGGCTTAAAAATTTTGATGATTAGAATCAGGCTGTAAGTTTATCATATTTTATGTTGTATTGACTTTTACTATGTGGATATTTTCCCCACAGAGTAGTATATTATGAACTTAGTTAATAGATTATAAGTGCTAGATCTTTGGATTGTTTCCTAGACATTATTTTATTTTTTTATTGTTTATTTTTTTACTGTGACTGAAATGCTGCCATTCATGATGCTTGTCAGTACAAGCATTAGTGAACAGACACAGGAATTATCTTTCTTTAGGTTGCCTTTTATTTGGAGAACTGGAGATCTAAAGACTCACAGGTAATACTGCAAAACAAACACTGGGATTCTTTGTACACGAATTTCTTTTCTTTTTTTTCTTTTTTTTCTTTTTTTTTTTTTTGGAGACAGGGTTTCTCTGTGTAGTTTTAGTGCCTGTCCTGGATCTTGCTCTGTAGACCAGGTGGCCTTGAACTCACATATCCAACTGGCTCTGCCTCCTGAGTGGTGGGATTAAAGGCATGTGTCACCACCGTCAGGCTGCAGACAAATTTCTAAATGATCGCATTAAAAAAAAAAACAAAACCCGGAGCCAAATATAGGGGTGAAAGCCTTAGAGAGATCAGGGAAATAGGGAAAGCCACCAGCCAACCTTACCTCACCAACTCTGCAGCTTCCAAATGCGAGTTACTTCCTGTCTACCCACACCTATATGCCTTGCTGTTCTGCCATCTGATTTGCTCTCTCTGTTCAGCTATATCACTTCCTCTTCCTACACAGCTCTGTTACTTCCTGTCTGTCTGTACAGACCTCTAGACCTCCATAGTAAACTAGTTTTAGAATTTAAGGTGTGTGCCACCACACCTGGCTCTGTTTCTAGTGTGGCCTTGAACACACAGAGATCCTGCCTGCCAAGTGTTAGGATTGAAGGCATGTGCTAACATTGCATGACTTCTGTGTTGTGGTTGGCTTTTTCCTCTGATATCCAGACAAGCTTTATTTATTAAAGAACAAATAAAATATCACCACATTTCAGCACAAATAAAATATCACTACAGTTCTTGAAGTCTGTGTTTCTTTGGTTGCTGTCAGCCTTTGTCTGGCTCTCTCATTGTCCTATGTCTGGACTTCTGGGTCTAGGACACTTAATTCTTGGAACAAAGCCTGGTTAGTGTCTGTAGTACAAGCCTTATGATGCTCTGGGTGCTATCTGAGCTGTAGAGTTAATTCAGCAGCAACAACAACAACAACAATAATAATAATAATATAATAAAAGCATGTCCATGTGTCTGTGGTAAGCTATTAACAGCATCTACATGGAGATTCCTTCCTGCAATGTGCAATACAAATGTCCCCACCAACTGGGAACCAAGAGTTCCAATGCCAAGATTATGAGAGACACCTCATTCAAACCAAAACAGTATCCTTAGCTTACATGATGTCTAGAAACCAAACTTGAGGAAATAGCCATAGAAGACACACAGACACAGACAAGCATACATGTACACCACACACACACACACACACACACACACACACACACACACAC
>CABHPR010138582.1:23680-46113 GCA_902168415.1 Peromyscus melanophrys
ACACACACACACACACACACACACACACACACACACACACACACACAAAGAAAGAGAGGGGGAAGAAGAATTACATGATATTTTCAATTAACTTGTATGTATGGGCTTCTTTCTAGTTTTTGGTGCTGCTCTTCACTTTTATATGCCCTTCCTGAGAATCAAGACATATTTAACAACGGACATCAAGTAAGGTATTTGTTTTCAACAAATCTGAAAGCTGTTAGGAAAGAGATGATAATGGTGAGGTGAGCAGTTTCTTTACATTCTGATGAAGAACCACAGGGTAATATAGTATCTGAGTTTCAGGGCTGGTTCTGCCCCTCATCAGTGTTTAGATCAGGGTACTTGGTTTCTCTGTTCTTCTGCTCTCATTTGTAAGATGGCAATAATTGTAGTATATAATTTAGAGGGTTCCTGTAGATACTATGTTTAATTCTGTGACAAGATAACATGTTCCTGGCATACCATGCCAGGCTAGAGAATAAATGAATTTGAAGTAATTAGAAAATAATAAGGAGTTAGTGATGAGGTATAAAGTGAACACTATTACCATCAATATTAACGCCACCTAACAGTCAGAACTGACTTTGTTTTTTACACTCCACTAAACACTGTAAAAGCATTATCTGAATTTCTATTGTATTTCACCAAGAGAGATACAATTTTCTTCATTTTATATGTAAGGAAATGAGCCTTTTAGTGTTAAGTAACTTAACTGGTAAGGCTGGAGTTTGAAACATATTTTATTTATTCATACTGTAGAAAGATCATTATCATGTAGAATAGTCAATAGATTTCTCAGTGTCACAGGCATGATTCAAGGCTTTGTAAGCAAAAATAGGGTGGAAGAATTGAACAGGTGGAGGCTTGAAGACATAAGCCTAAGAGTTCCTCCAAAGTTAACATAAGGAAATGGTGAACAGAACACAAAGAGAGGTTGGATAGTAAGGACCCAGACAAGGTGTGCCTCTGGTGTACCAAATGGTAATGGTTTGTTTTTCAGTAGAACTTCTTTAAAACTTCTTGGGAGAAAAATGTGATCTTATTTAGTAAATTCACGTAAACTCAATTTTAGATTTAGTTTTAGATTCAAGAAAGGAAAAAAAGTGGGAAAATGAATTGAGATTTCATGCGAATGATGCATCTCTTCAGAAACATTTTTCCTTTGAGCTTCTTGCAGATTCTTTCATTCAGGGGGATATGGAGGGTTCTAACACTGGCATCTTTCCCCTTGCCTTGTGCTCAGAGTTCTCCCTCTGAAATCAGTGTCCAGTTGTGTGGGTGGCTCCACTCCACTAAGATAGCTCTTGAAGATTTATTTATTTATTATTTTTAAGTGTGTGTGTATGTGTGTGTGTGTGTGTGTGTGTGTGTGTGTGTGTATGCAGGTGATTTTAGAGGCTAGGGAGTTCAGCTCCCTTGGAGCTGGAGGTACAGGTAATTGTGAGCAGCCAGAAATGGACGATAGGAATAAAATTCAGGTCTCCTGGAACAACATGTACTTAATTGCTAAACTATGTTTCCAGCCTTGAAGGATATCTTTGTATAGTCAGTGACATTCACTGCTATTCCTACCAAGACAGGGCTCATATCTTTGACACTCTTAGCCAAGAAACACGATTTCCTTGTGTTATATCAGAGCTTATGAGACTCATGACTGCATTGGGCCACTTCTTTACATAGAAGAAAGAAATATTCTTAAATACCCTTGTGCATCAATCACACTGACGTGTGTGCACCATCTGAAGAGCACATTGGCTGGTCAGGGTTGGTCAGAGATCATTGTCTGTAGATGTAACCAATCATCTTATTAAATAAGAAACACAGAGCCAATGTAAAGATAAAAGCCCAAGAGGTCAGAGCTAAGAGCCTTACCTGCCTGCTGCAGCTAGCTCGCTTCTTCAGCCAAGAGACCTCTCCGAAAGAGAGCTACTTCCTGTCTGTTTGTCTTTAAATAGAATCTCTGTTCTGCCTTCTCATTGGTTGTAAACCCAACCACGTGACTGCCTCGTCACTGCCTGTCTGTACAGACCTCCAGACACACATTGGAGCATGTGTCTCCAATGCTGGCTGTATCCTTGAACACACAGAGATCTACCTAGCTCTGTCTGCCAAGTGCTGGGATTAAAGGCATACACCTCCTTCAGCAAATCCTACCGGCGTGCACCACCACAACCAGCTTTTGCTATGGCTTGCTAATAGCTCTGATCCCTAGTCAACTTTATTTGTTGACATACAAATAAAATCACATTTCAGTACAAATAAAATACTACTATAATTGTCCTTTCCATTCCTCTAACATTTTGTCTTCTCTCCTGTCTTCTCAATCCACAAAAGTCTTTGTAAACTTTAGAAACTTGGGATGATCAACTACTTGTTCTTCTACCTGGATTCTCATCCTTAATACTTTGAAGATAGATTCTCTTAACACCTAAACTTTACAAAAGGTTAACCTCTTAAACTTTTATATAAAAGACAAATCTTAATTCTTCCTCTTAATTTGCAATAGCAACTATTGAAGATAACATAATGTGCCATACAGTTATATTTTTCTGTTTCTCCTTTGGAACCCTTTCCACTATTTTCTCACAAATATATATATATATATATATATATATATACACACATACATACATACATATATATGTATATATATGTATATATAATATGTTCTAGATTGCAAAATTGAATTACATAATGCTGTAATTCAAAATATCTTATGTTTATTTTTTAATCACAGAAAAATAACTGTTATATAAAACATTTCATTGTGAAGTGTTGACAAGTATCAAGAATTTGGATTTGGGATGGAAGTCCTTGCTTAGTACTAACGAAGCTCTGAGTTTGAGCCTCAGCCTGTAGGAGGTGAAGAAGAGAATAAAAATCTCAGTGGTATCCTCAGCTATGTAGGGAATTAGAGGCCAGCTTGGGCTACAGGAAACCCTTTCTGTGCATCATATTCAGAGTTCGCAAAGTCCAATGTGCTTTGCACACATGCTCAGGGTTAAAAAATTAATAATGAATTCATAGTGACCTCTTGTTTCTCTCATATTTATTGCCATTTTGTAAACCATATCCTGCAGATTTCATTTGTCTGTAAGTGAAAGGGACAGAAGTCTTAGCCACAGAGTGGGGCATGGTGTTCCAGCTCTAGACCTGAAAGAATACAGTAGAACTAAATTCCTGAGTCTCCTCAAAAAGAATATTTCCTTTGCCTTCTTAACTTTGTCTATCCATTTTCATCATAATGCTTTCAGTTTCCTCAGAATTAAGTTCTGGAAGATTAAATATTTGCACTCAATTTGCAACCTTGTCTCCTAAAGATGCTCTTGGCAATATTGTTTTTGACCTCAGTATATAAACTTCCAAAGGAAGATAGGTGCAATGTAAATTAAAAAGGATGATTTAGATAAAATAGATGACTGTCAATTCATCCAGAATCTGTAGGAATGCACCTTTCTATGGCTTCACGCAATGACTAATTTTCCAGGTTAATTTAACTGTAAGTAGTAAACTGCTAAGAACATTAGGACAAGATCACTTTTGAATTTAAATGTTAGAATTACACTTGAATCATTCTTCTGCTATATTCCTTTATACCAAATCATGCTGTGCTGTGTCAGCTCTAATGTCTCCTTCCATTCCAGAGTCCTGCAGAGCTCGAACACGGTATTATAATATCAGTGTTTTGCTAAAGGTCTTGGGCAATGAGTATGAGTCTCAGTGCCGTGAAAATGCACCTGAGGTGAAGTCTTGAGCTGCTCTTTCTTGGAGTCTTCACTCTTCGAATGGTGGAGGAGTAGACCTGTCACTGTAATTTTATATTTCAAACCTATTAATGGTGCCTATACCTATAATAAAAATACACACTTTTTTTTTTACTTATTTGAGGTTATATTGAAATATTTGGAAAAGGTCAGTGGTTGATGGGCTCAGCAGAAACTGAATGTCTATCATTTTCTCCAACTCTTCTTTTTAAGTAGTTGAGATGCTGTCAGGAAACATAGGCACAGTCATTGAATGTAGCATTTGTTTAAAGCAATGCTTTACAGAACTGATGATTTGGATGTGACTGCTAGTAAGATTATCACTGGGCTTCTATAAAAACAGTAGTGCAGAGCAACGTTAAGTATGTAATTTCTGAAACTGTAGCAGCCACGGAAGAAGGTGCAGAGCAGTTCTGGAATGTGGCAACAATTCCACAAAAGTAGAAGGTGCAGCTTCTTGTTTGTTTATCTGGTCTTATTTTCTTCATCTCTCCTTTAAAAAAATTAACTTCAAAAATTCAGAGGCAAAATTTTATACTACACCATATTGACAATACATACTTGTAAGCATGGTATTTAGAGAGCATGATTTGAGATTTCTAATGGGTAAGAAATGAAGGTGATTTTCTGTTTATTCATTAAGTAGCTTATTTTTCATATTTACGTTCTTGTTTGTGCCACACATTCTGGGTAAAAGGATCTCTTTATTGTATTAAAATAGCAGAATTTGGTAATGGGGTGATCTAAGGCATTTTTCAAGTAAAGTGAAGGTTAACTTTGGTCATTTTCTCACTTCCTTTGGCTTCTCTGACTTCATCTAGAGATGTGGAAAGGAAGCCTTCTGCAGAGCTTCAGAAGTCAATGCTGTTTTATCATTGGAAAATAATGAACATGTCCTAAGGGGACCTGTGTGTTTTATCTCAGAACCTCTTGTTGCCGCTTCTGTACATTCCAGAATTCTATATGCTGACAAGCAGAGAATTCAGTCCTTAACTTAGACACCTCATTCTTCCAATTAATTCTGTGAAACTTTGTACTTCAGGTTTTATCAATTATAGGCACATACCTTGGATTGAAAGTAAAACTAATGATATTCTAACTGGGGAAATCTTACCATTGTCAAGTGGAATTTGTGTAAATAAATGGAGGAGACTTACTGGGAGATGGTCCTTACAAAAGGTAAATTTTGACTTTGTCACCAATAGACCTAGGCTTAACACACAGAAGATAATGGGGCTGTAGAATTACTCATGATTTAGCATAGAAAAAGACATTTCTAGTTCCTCATGTACATTTGTTTAGACTTCATGCCTAATTCCTTCTTAAATTTTATTTTATTGTCCTTTAATTCTTGAGATTACAATATAATCACATTTCTCCAATCTCTTCCCTTTTCCAAACTTTCCATATACTACTTCCCCACCTTTAAAAACAATGAATGAATGAAAGAATGAATGAATGAAGGATTGCTGAAGTATGATTATTTTGTTACAGAGAAAACAAAATCTTACCAAAACAAATATTTATAGTGGTCATAAATAATTTTGTTACTGGAGATTGAAACTAGGACTCTGTGCATACTAGGCAGAGAGCCTACCACTGAACTCTGTCCCCAAAACTCTTTTTACTTTTGGTTTTGAGAGTCCCTCTAAATTTCTCAGGCTTGTCTTGAGTTAAGTATGCAGTCCAACTGTGCCTTGGACTTCAGATCATCTTACACCTTCCCTAGTAGCTGGGATTATATATAAACACATTGAGGTTCAGCGGATGGTGGCCAACTCTATGGGAAAAAAAATGGGACTAAGTGATGGTTCAATTTGCTAGGAAAACAAAAGGAGAAGTTACTAAATAAGATACTTATTAAAGAAAGATTATAAGATCAATATTTATGAAATTAAGGAATAAAACAGTAGTAGAAAGAAATAGAAATTGAGAATGCAACCAAAATCATGGTTTCAGTCATCCCCAGGTCGAGCTCTGGAGCTAGAATGACATTTGTGTGCTACAGAGCGTGTGGTCCAGGTTTTCATCCACCTTCATTCACCAGAGTCATTCTCATGTGTAGCCAGAAAGTTTCTCTCCAGTCCCACCCAGCCTGCAGTTCCATAGCTGCTTATAAAATAATCACTCAGAAGCTTATATTAATTAAAACGGCTCGGCCATTAGCTCAGGCCTACCACTGACTAGCTCTTACACTTAAACTCAGCCCATTTCTGTTAATCTATATGTTGCCACGTGTTCTGTGGCTTTACCTGTGTGCCGTTACGTGCTGCTCCCTAGACTCTCCTGACTCAGCCTCTTCCTCTTCCCAGCATTCCTTTAGTCTGCTTGCCAGACATATATACTTCCTGCCTGGCTAGTGGCCAATCAGTGTTTTATTAAACCAGTGTACAACAGCATTATCCCACAGCACTGATGAGCCATTGGATGTGGGAAACCCTGGGAAAGGATAAAGCCTTTGGGAAAGTTGCTACCCGAAAGTCAGATCATTTTTGATACCTTTGACAGTGGGGAGCTGTCTGTTTATAGTACTCTGAAGCTGATGCCAGTTCTACTCTCATGGAAAACTAGAAAGAGCAGGTCAGTGTCCACCATAGGAAGATGGGAGGTTAATACTGGTGATGGTGGGAGAAGGGCAAAGGGGAACAGCAGAATACAATGTTGTAATGAGGGAATGAAAAAAATGGGGGGCTCTCTAGGGAAAGGAGAGGTAAACACAGGAGAAGGAAGTAGATACATAAACAACAATATAAACGGATAGAAAAGCCACAAGAAACAGCTGAGAGGCTTCTGAGCTAGAACTGACTACAACCCCTCCCCCAAGGACTAGCTTCCATGGTACCATGAAAAGCTTCTAAAGGAGGGAGACTAATAGCATTTTCACCTAGCTATGATGCCTATGAGTCACATCAATCACCATAATTGCATGGTAACCCTATGGATGCGTAGTGGCACACATACCTGGGTGGTAACCAACAGTTCTCTGTCTAATTGGACATAAGACACCATGCTTCGTACTGGGAACCTGGTTAACTACTCAGTGCTAGTAAAATCATGGTTTTCGGAAGGGAATCTACAACCATCATAATCCCTAACAAAAAATCCATAAACATTTGTCCTTATACCCATAGATAAATGTTTTCATCCCTAATCAGAAAAACTCCTCATTGCAAGTGGCAGAGACCAGTACAGAAAACCTTAACAAATCATACTTCAGACTTGTGAAGCCCTCTTCCGGTGGATGAGTGTACAAAACATCCCCACATCTAAGACTCGGGGAATATTGTCAAAGGGGCCTAGTAGTGAAAATATTGTGAGAGTCAGAGAATCAGGGTGTTTTCTGTGAGATGGTGTCTCTTACTAACATCAAAAGCTATTCCCATAAAGTCTCACCAATGTAACTGCCCAAACATGAGCTTAACTAGTAGGACACCAAGGAACATGACAATCTGCTTTGGGGAAAGCACGCGGGACCTCAGTTCTACACAATGAGCTGAGTAAAGCTGGGAACAGAAAATGTGGTCCTCCCCAAGGAAGTATAAACCAACTGCTAGACCAGTGCCAAATGGTCAGCTGTTAAAACATACAAACAAGTAAGATTATATGGACTCAATGGTTCATATTTAAGAATATATATGGATATGAAAATATATATCCATATATATGCATGTGAACAACAGATGAAAAGGGAGGACATGAATTTGAAGGAGGGCTTGGAGGGAGAAAAGGGAAGCAAGAATTGTTAATAACTAAAGTCTCAAAAATAAACAAAAAGAAATAAAAAGTAAAGAAAACTTTTGAAAATTTGAATGAAGGGTTTAAAGTACATGAAATTGTGAGTGTTAAAACATGAACCTATATTATAGCATAGCAATGCATACACTAAGTCATGCTGGGAATTTAACACTAGAATGATTTCATACATACGTAGAGCCTTATGGTCATGCTCACCTGCTCTTACCCTCTCTAATCCCAACTCTGTTGATTTGCAAGTGAGCCACAATGAGCAATTAAGGATCGCTCACTGAAACCTTACCATGTGAAAAATTTAAGTTGCCTATTTGAGAATCTGCTTCTCTCCCAATTGCCTGCCTCCATGCCTGCCCAAAAAGTCATCTTAGAAGACTCAGTTGACAAAAGAATGTTGTCAAATGTCTGTGCTGAAGGAAAGACAAAAGAAAATGAAATTTGTGATAGTGAGAACAAGTTTTTAAAAGACGTATGGATTACAGATGACTAGACAACAGTACCAATAGCTAATTTACAAGCTCTCATTCTTGTGCTGCCATATTTGAAAGGTCACATTCTTTTGGGAGAATTTTATAGGGGAAATTATTATAAGCTTAATTTTACAGATGGGGAAATGGAATTCAGAGACTTCTAGTTAGTTGCTTGAGATCTAAGCAGCAGCTAGTGGAGGGTTTTTTGTCTGTTTAATCAATGAGACAGCCCGTCTTGTTAAGAACTGGCACTGATTCTAGGAGGATAGCTTGTTAATTCATTCAAGACAATTTCCAGTCTATAGCTTTACTTCTTGAATTTCCATCAGTTTTGATGACTCCTTATCACATCATGTCTGAGTAGTTATCATTTTGTAAAGTAGGTGCTTTACAAAATTCTTCATGGTGTATTTACTTTATTTAATTGCTTGATAAAGTAATTGATACAAGCAATTTAAGGGAGGAAGAGTTCATTTTGGGCATGGTTTGCTGGTACAACCCATCATGAAGGACATGGTGGCAGGAGTATGAGTCAGTTCTTTACTTTGTGCTTGTGATCAGGAGGGCAGAGAACAGCACTGTGCTTTCTTTAAGTTCTATAATCCAGCTCCTATCCCCTAAGATGGCACCACCCATAGCCAGGGTGAATATTCTCCTCTCAAATCTCTCTAGAAATACCATCACAGATATACTCACAAAGTGTTTGGTTTCCTAAATCCGATTAAGTTGAAACTGAAGATTTACCATTGCCCATAAAATGCCAGTCTGTATTGAAGTGGCTCACCTTTGGTCAAGGTTTAACCCTTACATTTGGTTGCTCTATCATAGGGCCGTAAGCCAGGTGGTTAAAAACACATCTTTGTCTTCCCACAGTGTTGGAGGTTGAAGTAAAGATAATGGCAGGATTATGCATTTTGTACAGATGAAGGAGAACCATTCCTTCCCTTTCCTAGACTCAGGTTTGCTTCTACAATTTGATGTATATTGGCTGAAGACACATAAATCTATCACTCTGTCTTCACATGTGTTGCACAAATCCTAAATGGTCTTATAAAAAAAACCTGGAGCCAGATATGAGGGTGAAAGCTAAAAGATCAGAGGGGCAGAGCAAGCTACAGCTACCATCTCTTACCTCACCAACTCTTCAGCCTGAAAGAGTGCGAGTTCCTGTCTCCTCCTGCCTTGTATTCCTTTCTCTGCCAGCCATATGACTTCCTGTCTCAACCTTCCTCGTGCTGGGACTAAAGATGTGTGATCCCAAGTGCTGGAATTAAAGGTGTGTTCCACCATTGCCTGGCTGTGTTTCTCTTTCAGACTGGATTAATTTCATGTAGCCCAGTGTGGTCTTGAAATCACAGAAATCCAGAAGGCTTTCTGCCTCTGCCTCTCAAGTGCTAGGATTAAAGGTGTGTGCCACCACTGCCTGACCTCTATGGCTAACTCTGTGGCCAGCTCTGTCCTCTGATCTTCAGGCAAGCTTTATTTGATACATTACAAACAATATATCACCATATTTCCCCTTTTCTGTCTAAAATAGTAAAAGGTTATAATTAATATAAGAAAAACTTTATAATAAGTATAATAACTATGCAGTCAAGAATTAAATTAACAATGTCCAGTCCATAAACACTTGATAAATTCAGAGAAAATACTCCTTTATTTATCATATTTTGGTGAGTCCAAAATGTGGTACCTAATTCACTTTCTATTTAGCTTGTATTACAAACTGAAAACTATCTTTTGATGTCTTTCAAACTTACACACTTTATATCTCCTAAGTGAGTTTATTTCTGAATTTGTTAACAAGGAAAACTATCACTATCTAGTCTTCAACTCCATCAGAAACCCAAGAAGGAATTAATATTACCTGTAAACAGGAATTGCAAACAAGAGACTTCCAAAAAATGTGAGAAATGACAGAAATAGCTGACTGCCTGGAGAGTCACCCAAGGTTCCTCTGCAACATTGGGGCATCCATCTTCAGCCTACAGGCCTAGCATATCTGACAGGCTTATCTGTGAAGCAGAATTTTCTGAAGGGCTGTCCTACCTTGTCTTGGCAAGGTTCAGCTGTCCTTTCTTTTGTGTCCTACTTGTCCATTTGGATAGCATACTGTCAGCAGTCAAGGCAAGGGCACATTTTTTTTGTCCATTGGCTAACTTTTGCCACAAAAAGTAAACTCAAAAAGGAGTTTCTTCCATGTCCATCACCTTCTCTGAAGTAGATTGGTGCTGCCAGGAGCAGACACTTCTCATTGTCATAAAAAAATGTTATTAAAACATCTTAAATGCCATATTTTGCAGATCTCTGAAGTGTTTGAAGATGACATGTTTATCTAAAATATCTCTGATCTTGAAAACATACCTAACATGATTAGAAGTTTGACCGAAATGACTAACTACTAACTTTCATTTCTTTATATCCTAATTAGTTTGTAATAACATTCAAGGACTAGCAATTTGCATTACATTGTTAAGTGAACTGTATAGGTACAATACCTTGAACAAGATTAAAAATATGTGTACAGTATATTCTAACAAAAATAATCTCAAATTTGTATCAATGTATACAATTTGTATACAGTATACAAAAATCCAATCCAATGTAAAATAATTAAAACTAGTGGTTACTTTTTAAAAGTGGATTCAATAATCTACCTTTTTATCTTATATCTCTATTCCTGTTTTTCTTTTTCAGAGTAGAATCAATAATCTACCCTTTTATCCTATCATTTCTATATTTTTTCCAGAGTAGATTCAATAATCTGCCTTTTGTCTTATCATATCTATATCTTTTTTTTCTTTTTCTTAATCTAATCTCCTTTGTTTAGCTTTTTTCCTGACCATTACCAATAACAACTTGTAATCAAACACCAAAACAATGACAAATATCTTTAATTCATTGAATAACCAAAAACCACCCACCCCACCTCTTGGGAATGTGGGCATCACATTCTTAAATTTACTTCCTGCTATCTGGGAGTGAAGGCATCTTTAGGGGATCCTGAAAAGAAAAATTTGGAGTTAATTGTCAAGTCCTGGGAGAGGTAGCTGTATAATTTGTTGTCCAGTCTCTGCTTAATGGGAAAGTACAGGGCTTGTCTCAAGTTCTGGCTAGAGTAGTCTGTGAGGGTGGATCATCTCAGCTAACCATCTCAAAACTGTCCTGAGTAGTTTGTAGTCCAAAGCCAATCTTTAGGTGGTGTTTGTGAGCTTAATGATGTCATAGTCCATGTAGAATCATCATTGTGTGGCCCCATCATCCTTTTGGAGACTTCAAAGGTCGCTGTTAGTTGTGGTCATGGTTCACTGCAGAAAACTCATAGAGACTTAAACCCAAAATCATGTACAGGTAGCTAGATGTATTTGATTTTATATGCACACACATACATCACAATAATAATCAAAGAAAAGGAGGCTGTCAGCTTGAGAGTTGGGGGACATGAGAGGGTTGAAGAGAAGAAACTTGGGAGGGGCTGAAAGGAAGGAAGGGAAGGGGAAAATTGCAATTATATTTTAATTAAAATTGGCAAAAAGGAAAATGGTATAAAATAAAAATAAAATAATAAGCAATGTTAGGTAAACTCTAATGTGTGGAATTGTTTACAAGTACTTAGTCCATCTGACTACTACTATTTGTGGGAAAGAAGCCAATTTTTTTAATGGGCTAGACTCCAGTTGTAGATCTTCTATTTACACAATTCTAATGCATCTTTGGACTCTCTTCTGTGGGGAGCAGCTTGTGTAGGAACAGATGATGTCCTGAGTGTACATGTATTGATCACATAAATATAGTCATGCCAAGGACCCCAATGGCTCAGACTCCCAGAAAGTGGCAAAGCCTTCCTCTGGTCTGTGTGCTGATATTGATGGTATAAGCAAACACTTGCAATAACAGTTTCTGCCTTCTGGATGAGTGCAACCTGAGACTGCTCCCCTACAGAGATCTTCTCCTGAGACCAGCTAACCCCCACCTCTTATGCTGTCATAATAAATATGCTGGTTTTCCAGGTTGTACTGTAGGCATCTTCCATATTAACAAGCAAAGCGCCCATCCAATCCCAGCTTTTCTGTATATACACCTGTTGTTTCCTTGGTGTCTGTCATTTCTTCATTCTCAGGTAACCCTAGCCTGATTTCAAAGACCATGTGCAGGACAAGGCAACAGCTAGTATTTCAAATTACTTTCTGTTTCCCTTCTCCTATAACTTCTGGCCTATAGAATCATAGCTGTTGGAGTAGACTTAAGAATTATTTTTAATGTGCTTTGTTCTAATAACATTTTTGTTAAGTATTCTGTAAATAAAATAGGCTGTAAAAGTATTTCCAGATCAGTTTTTCTTCTTCCTCTGTAATTTAGATTACTCTCTTTCCAAATGCATCCAGTTTTAAGAACTTCTTAGATATAAAAGTTCAAGAATTTTAGCATTTAATTAGCCTGTAGAAATACCATGGCCAAAGTTTTAGGTTGAATAAATTGATGTCAGGGAAGTCAACTCTGACAGAAGCAATGCTCCATGATCTGTATTTAGATACCAACAAACCATGGACAAACGTTGGGGTTGCTTCATGTACACCTAACATGGAAGTATGAACCCTTAACTATACACTGTAATGATCTAGTTTTAGGTTTCAGCCTTATTGATCCTTCTGTAATTCTGCCACTGTGTCCTTTCTCAGCTTTATTTTCTCACTTGGAAACATGCCAAAATATTTTAGTCTTTGGTTTATATATAAAAGGTCTGATTAGCTGCCTCAGGTGACTTATTTTCTCCAATTTGCTTTTGAAATATTTGTCAGACCAATATATTTGACAAAACACTACCCTTTTTTGCTCTCTCCATGTTATATGCACTGAAAAAAGTTATACCCATGTACCAGTGTCACACAAATCTCTTTATTAAGCTATAACATGACAAATACTTTGACATCAGTTTCCTCCTGCACACCCTAGACATTCGGAATATATGATGCACCACATTTAGATAAGAGAGCAAAGAAATCGCTCTTCTTTCCCAACTGACAACTTTCTCCAGGTAAATTTGAATTTTCTTCCACAAAACGCATATTACCTTTCAATATCTTGACACTCTGGCTGTGTACAATGAAATTTTGTGCTTTAGCTGATGGGATACTAAAGGAAAAAAGCATTTCTGGACATATGCTTGTAATCACAGCACTTTTGAGACTGAGGCAGGAGAGTCAAGCATTATAAGTTTATTATGGAATATAAGCTAAGACCCACATCTCATAAGAAAAATATTAAAAGTAAAACCCATTTTTAGCAAATAAGGACTGAAATATGCCAGTATGGATGGGATGAGTGTGTGGTTTGCAACTTTGCTATTGAAGAGAACAGGCCATGCCTTGTTCAGCTTGCTGTTCTCAGGATGTTTTGAGACTTACTGAGTAGAGATGCTTGAGAGCTATTATGAACTCAATAGGACCAGAAATGTGTGCATGAGCCTTGCTGACAAATGTCAAGGTATCCCATCTCTGAGTATGATGTTTGAGAAGAAAGTTCTTATTTTGACATACCATTCATTTTTTGTGGTTATATAGCAAAATTCATTTGATGTAAATACTGCATTGAAGTAGAATGTCAATAATGAAAAGAATCCCTTAAATCTGAAGCATTACTTTTAGATAGATTAGGCCTGATACAGGAAGGTTACAAAATGGTAGCCCATACAATGTAGTCATGAAATCTATTTAGTTAAACTGTCACATGTGATTACCCTGAGGGTGGTCATAGAATTTAATTAACCTGTGGATTAGGTAAGAGGTATTCCAGGAAGAGGACAGAGGCAGGGATCGAACTCCATTTAGCTGGATTGAATAAAGTAATAAAAGAGGTGAGGTCAGAAGGGGACTACTGACTTAGTAAGACGAATAAAGAAGCAATAGGAGGCATTCAAGATGTTCCATTGTATGAGATTTTCTTTTAAAAATATTATTCTGCTTCTCTAAGCTTTCCATTCAGGAAACATTATCAAATTAAGATATAGCCTTGCAGAAATGACAAAGACAGAGTCCAAGGCCTTTAAAATATAACTTAGAGATGTGGAGCAGATCAGAGCACAGTCTTGCTCTACTTTGTCCACAAGTCTGAAAGAATCCATGTGGCTCCTCCTACATCCTCGCAGAGGATCATGGGACTTGTAGGAAGTGTGTTCTCATCAGAACCTAGATCAGTCAAGTCAGTCTTTTAAAACTCCCTCAAATTTGTGACTTTCATATATCTATAGTAATTGATGAGAGTAAAATAAGTAATAAACTAAAAACTTAATAACTTCTGTAAATATGCTCAACTGTAATCAAGCACACAACTCAGGAGTATTTTGTGGGGGCGGGGGGGGGGGTAGGGGGGAAGGACAAAGCTATTGAGGTTGTTTAACATATAAAATAACTTCTTGATCCTTGATTTTTGCAGGTAGAATTTTGATTAGAAAGCTTCTTAGTTACCACTGATGGTACATTCTCAAAAATTTTCTTGAGAATTGGACAAGTTCATAAAAATGAGAAATTGCCCCAGAGAATTGAGATAATACTTATGGAAAATGGGAACCATTCTCAGGAAGGAGAACTGGAGTTCAAAAGTAGAACTAAGGCCCAATCAAGGAGCATCCTGAATTTTCCAAGTGAAGATACAATAAGACATATGTATCAGGAATCTGAAATTCCACTGATTAGGAAATAATGATGCCAGTGGGTTCCAGACAAATTTTGCTGTTTCAATGGGTATTATCATGTACCTATTCCACAGCTACTTGATATATGTATAAGGTAAAAATGTGTGTACTCTCTCAGTCCCCCTCATCTTCATGTCCCTCTATCTGTCCCTATTTAAATGCATAGTTCCCTAGATAAGATGATATATTGTCATGCTTGACATAAAACACATAATCCAGGCTGTGCCTGATACTATGATTAGATAAGATCGGAAAGTTTTGGATGTGGTGGTAGTGAATATATTTTGCAGGTGGAAGAAATATGTATCTGTGAGCAGAGGAGTCTCATTCATGCCCACTCTAGGGATCAACCGTAGACTCTCTTAGGTTTGTCTAAGCTCCAAACATTATATGTTCTATGCTTGAAAATATTTCTCTACCCAAGTTACTCTATGAAATGGAAGGGTGACATATTTCTGTAAGAATCTTAAATAACCCCAATCTATGATACAAATAGCCCTGTTACTTGGATCACAAACCTACTTGATTTCTTTTTAATGAGTTTAATCTTTTAAAAAGTATTATTTATTTTGAGTGTGTTTGTATGTGTGAGTGCAGGCACGTATGCTGTGGTGTGAATGTGAAGTCAGAAGACAGTTTCAGGAGACAGTTTTCTCTATTATTACCCTGTGTAATAATAAAAAATAATAAAAAATATCTTCAGGTTGTGAGGTCTGTACACTAGTACCTCTACTCACTGAGCTAATCTTTCTAGCTCTGAGCTTTATTTAAATCTATGCTATACTAAGTTGCACTAGGAAATTTGTAATACATATATACATATATGTATAGCAAAATATGTATGTGTATATTTCTAGATAAAGGCTCAGTGTCACCTGCAGCATCATTCATACATCATTTTTTTCATTTTCATGGTACCGATGGGGAATTGAACCAGGAGATATTACTGTTTATGTATCCAGTGATGCCCATCATGAATGCACTTGAAACAGCCCAAGTCATAGGCACAATAATCACCATTGCAAAATGATGAAGATGATGGCATACTAAGATTGTCATGCACAATTTAAAAGTGAGTTGTTCAACAAAAGGTTTGCTTTTCCATTGTCTGATGGGCTCATGATACCTGTATATTTGCATTCATGTTCCCCATTCTTTCATAGGCGATTTATCATGGGAAATGGCATAAGTGCATGATGTACTTTCCAATATTAAATTTGGAAAGTTTTATCTATCTTTTTTTTATTTGGAGATAAACTCTCATATAGTTGGGGGTAGATCATGAACTCACTCTGCCTTACTGTGAGCTGCATTGGGTAGAAAGCCACAAGCCAAGGAACCAAAGCAGAGTTTCTTCCATCAGAAAGTTCACCCTTGGGAGCTTGTCTGGAAGTTCTAACAAGGGAGCACAGCTGCTCCTATACCCTTAGCTGTCCTGTTTCAGGGAAGGTGCTCCCCTTCAGCCTCACACAAGCAGCTTCTGGACGGATATACCTAAACACAGAGGAGGAAGAGGATACCAGCCTAACCAGTCAGATCCGCTAAATCATCCTGCTGATTAATGAGGCGACAGCCAACAAAAACTGAACTCAGTGGTGAAAGTTTGGCCTTTTGCTTTGTTTTGCCTTCACCCCCCACCCCATATTGGTCTTTTGCCTATTTTTGTTTTTGTGGGTTTTTTCTTTGCTTGTTTCATATTTTTGTTGTTGTTTTTGTTTCTTGTTATTTGATTTTTGCTTTTTTTTTTTTCTGAAAGAGAGAGAAAGGACATCAAATTGGGTAGCGAAGGAGATGGATGGAACCAGAAGGAGTTACAGGAGGGAAATGATTAACATGTATTGCATGGATTTTTTCATAAAGATTAAATTAGATATAAAAAATTAAATGACAAAATTCCTGATTTGGGTGGGGCAGACCCTTCTGGGTTTATGTAGAAAGACCCTATCTCACAATAACATCAGCAACAACAGCAACAACAACAGAGCCCTGAACTCAGCTGGAATCCACTTTTGTGCACTCAGTCTTGCTAAAGCTTTCAAATTGGACTATAGTGGTGATTCACTTTTCATTACGGTGATCTAGGAGAACCTGAGAAACTGTCTGCAAAAATGTTGCTTTAAGTCACTAAATGTTAGAATATTTTAATATAAAAACAGAAATATGTACATAGAGTTTATCTTTCATGATTTATACACTGTGCTAAGATTTAAAAATCAAAAATATCGCAAACTGTAGCCAAACTCGAAATGTTCCAATTTTAACTTCTCATATATGCTGTTGTTTTTAGATTTTGAAGAGCTTAACTCTCCAACTCCAATAATAGAACTGGATTTTGGTTGGGTTTTGAATGCCCAAGTTCATCACTAGCCTTGATTCTGGCAGTGCTGAAATTTGTTCTGATTAACTTATGTGAATAAGGAAAACCACGAGTAGTTTGAAATAAATAATGCTGCTGTCACTCTTCTGGAATTTACCCTTTGTGTCCCGTTCCCCACCCCCAGCCCCACCCTGGCCTCTTCTGGATTGTTCAGGTTGTGCACGTGTGACAAAGAACACACACAGCTGTGCAAAACATGACTGCCAGCTGTAGCTCCCTTAAAATCACTAACTCCCCATGAAGAACCCTCTTGTTTGGTCATCACAATAAAGGGATTTATTTCATAGTCTGTATTTCTCCAAGGTATGTGACATCAGCTTATGGTTAAACAATCAGATGGTCATGGGCTTTTGCCTTCTCTGACTTCACATGATGCTTACAAGGGAGAAACTTTGGTAGGCCAGTATTGTTTCCATGACTCCTGGTTTTTCCCTTGTACTGACTTCTGAGGAAATCTGTGTATCTACAACTTCTGCGCTCTTTGGCCTCAGAAAAACATCATCTCTAAGGATTTATTACTTCTTGTTTTTCAAATTGGTCTTAGCTGTAAATTATAATTATAAAATTCCATTTCAACCTAGATGGAAATTTCTGGTGTGTAATCAGAGGAATTATAGTCATAAATATTAAGAAGTGAGCAAAGTGAAAATCTTACAAGCTTTACATGCGAGATTTATATGGAGGCACTATGGTATGCTGTAAAGTGCTATTTCTATGCTAATAAAACTAAGAAAATAATTGTTAAATTGAGTGAAGGTCACCCTCTCTCTTTTTCTTTTCCAAATCATGGCAAGTGTAGGTGGTACAGTTCATTATCCAAGGTTTTGAATTTTTTCACAGTTACTTGCCTGAAGGTTTTGAAAATGAGACCCAGCAGTTGAGTCCAAGGCTCTTCTTTTGGATCTTGAATTTCCCTAGGGTGGCACACTGTTATGAAAACTTTAATGTACCACTCTGTCCACATTATTCTGCCAGGCCAGGAGGGGATCAGGCTTTTGAGGCTCTGTATAGGCTAATCTAATCTCTGCTGAGACCATGGTGTAATTATGAATTTATTGTTTCTTTGCCACAGTATAGAGATGGAGTTATAAACTATCAAGCCTTCTGTATTTGATTGCAGTTTCAGGATGAAGATCACGGACATTTTCTTATGAACTTAGAGTATCAGAGAAGTGTGAAATTAAGCTTCTGGTAAGAAACATTTTACCATTTCTGAATTTTTCTGGCCACTCAAGGTCCATTTCTCCTTTTCTACATGATGATATTGAAGAAAAGCTTGCCAAACATTCTGCTTTTGCTCATGAACTGTTGAACTCCTTAAATTTTTAACATTCCTGTTTAAGTTTTGAGGCAAGCAGTTTTTCTTCTTTAGCATTCTTAAAAATTTCACCCTTTTACCTCTAGAACAAGAAAACAATCATTGGCCAATGTGTTTATTCCAAAGAGACTATTTTCAGCAATCTGGATTAGACAAAGAACGTGATAGAGATTTAGGAATAAAGCTGTAAGCCATTGAGGCTACACCTCGATCCCTGAGCAAAGTTGATAGACATATGGTCAGTGTGTCCATATATCAGTTTGTGACCAACCCACAAGAGAGAACATATCCATAACAGTCAACACAATGCCACAAATTTGACCCAGCCCACACAGCTAGTTATATTGAGAAATGATTCTCCCACAATTAAGAAAAATACAGTTCTCATATATCATAAACTGTCTTGAAAGATAAAATGTGAGTTTTGATCATGTATTATAGAAGTATTAATTTTGTTACCCATAACAAATGCATGTCTTCTATATTTTTTCTGTAGCTAAAAATTAACAAAACAGACACCTGCTTCTGTATTCTATACTAGCATTCTAAGCATTTTATGTACACCACTAACCCATGTATCAAAACATTAGTCAGCATTCATCTATAGAAAACTTGTGTTCTAAGAATATATACCTCTGCAATTTTGTTGTGATTGTTATGGCCTTCACTTTTAAAAATTATTTCTTTCATTTTTGAGATTATAGTATAATCATATCATTTCCCCATTCCTTTCGTCCCTCCAAACCCTCCCATATACCCCCCTTGCTGTTTTTTCACATTCATGGCCTCTTTTTCAATTAATGGTTATTATCCCCATGCATTATTATATATAATACATACATACATATATTCCTAAATATTTAAGTACAATCTTCTCAGTACAATGTTACTTGTATGTGCATTTTCAGGGCTGACCATTTGGTACTGGATAAAAAATTGGTGTTGTCTCCTGGATAAGTCTATCTTGGTGTTATTTTAAATAAAACTCTACTAAGTGCAGTGAAAGCCCAGAGAAATGTATAATCCCCATCACTGAGATGCAGTCTGAAATAAGTAAACTAAAGACATTTTGTTTGGTTGAAGTTTGAATTTTTCTAAAATTGGCTTCTTGGCAAAGAAGTCTTAACTGCAGAAATAATGTTAGTTAAGAAAATAACTCCTCGGCTGCATTTTCTCCTACAGTAGACAGCTCTTTTCAGAAAATTACTTTTCCTCACTTGGAGGGCTGATAGACATATGGTACTTAATCTATCCATTTATTCTCGGAAATGCTCTCATTTGGAAGTGATTTTTTTTTTACTATGTCTACTGAAACATTGTTTAGATTTATAAAGTTACTGTGATTCATGTATTTCTGTATGTTTAAATGTTGGACAGTTGCTTCAGCTTGTATTTTGGAAGGAACATAGGAAATACAGATTACTTTGTGAATAAATAGTTCTGAAATCCTTATTTGTCCTATTAATTCTGAAAGAGAAATAAAAACCAGAATTGAACAGTTATATCACAGTGTCACAAGGCTAAAGTTTACTGTTCTGAGTCATTTAGAAGGAAGTAAAGCATAGTTTCTTAAGAAGTGTAATATGAAATGTCCTCTGGTTTTTAAAGTGTGAGATCAGGGGATGATTTACTCAAGGACTCTAAAGAATCACAATTGTGACATTCAAAAGCAGGTCCAGATGGAGCTGGTGGTGCTCCTGAGTTACTGTTATTCAGATTCCAACACTGAAAAAGCACACAACACTTAGGCTTTGAGAAATCAACCTGAGAAAGAAGTGTTGGCCAGCACTGCTTGTCAGGTTCTTATCCCAGTTTTGTGTGGGGGGTGTTGGAGAACAGGTCTTTACTAGGTAGCCCCAGGTCTTAGAAATCTTTCTCCATGCATTTCTCTCAAATCCTGGCGTTCAGCAATATGTGGACCTTTTAAAAAACGAGTGTGAGAAAATGAGAAAATCCATCTCTACGTATTCAAATACTTGTTTCACTTTACTGGTTAAAAATGCACTCTGATAAGCAGATAAACAGAGTGCTATCATGCTAATACTAAAATTGCTAAAACTGTAATTAACTCCAGTGAATAAAAATGAAATGAATATAAGCACAAAAGTCTATAAATAATTTTTAAAACCAAGAATATTTTATAAAAGTAGATTGTCAATTATTTATTTCATTTCACACACTAGAATGGGGGTGAGGTTCTGTGTTTGTCCGATTCACAGTTATTATTTCCAGCATTACAATATTTCTTGATTGACTAAATGGATAAAAAATGGATACCAGCCAGGTGGTGGCGGCGGCGGCGGCGGCGGCGGCGGCGGCGGCGCACGCCTTTAATCCCAGGACTCGGGAGGCAGAGCCAGGCGGATCTCTGTAAGTTTGAGGCCAGCCTGGACTACCAAGTGAGATCCAGGACAGGCGCAAAGCTACAAAGAGAAACCCTGTCTCGAAAAACCAAAAAAAAAAAAAAAAAAATACCAATTTGATATTACATTTGATAAATGACCTCTTTTTAATTTGTGCTTTGCAACTTTTAGTGCAGAAAGAAAATTTCTCACTCATAACAATAGTTAGTATTATTATTTTTCATTCATTAGTTTAAAAACAGAAACAAATTTAATCTAAATTCACTTAGGTTTATTTATCTAATAAATTATTAATTTATTTATCTATCCTTCCTCTTCATTTTTCATAAGGAAATTTACTTGGACTTTCAAGAACATTCAGGTGTGATGTAAAATGTATTGATTACATATTTACTGTGTTATAAACCTTTTGGCTTGCTAAGAAGACTTAATTATTTTCAGTTATATTTCTCTAAAGCAAGGTATTATGATTTTTTACCTTCAAGGTAAGACAGTTTTGAATTAGGAAAAAAATATCCACAGTTACAGTCTTGAATTATTGGTTAAAATTGTTCCAGTGGCAAAGAAAATAAATTTGTAAATACCATAATAATATATTCTTTATTGTAAAAATTTTACTCCGGTGTATACATCCTATTATGAGAATCTTTGTCTTGTATTATTTCATTTTCCTTGATATAATTTATAGGAAGCATTTATTATCAGTGAATTAGCTACTTTTTTATTGGCAATAAATCTATGAGGTGATTGTCACTAGATCATTTCACAGAGCAAAGGAAAGAGTGGCTATTTCCAAGCCATACTCCTAGTAATGACAGCTAAGATCTAATGTATTTAGTGGGCAGAACACGTTTTTAGCCTGTATCTAATGCTATAATGATTTACACTTCACTTAGAGTAATAAACTTAGCTATAAATAAACCTCACCAATACCCATTCTCAGAAAGTATTAATGAAAAAAAGTTGTTTTTTTTTTATTAAAGATATTGTTAATGTCTCCAGAGAGAAGGTGATTGTGAATACTAACATCTTGGCAGGGTCTGTCATGTCAATCATTCCCACAACACTGGATTCCTGAAGGCAAGATAAACAACCCATGTAATACAAAAGTACTACAATAGGATTTTGAAGTCATAATTCTGTTTGGTGTTACAACCTATCTTTTGTAACAATATGCCCAGCTGGCTACAGAAAATGTGTCTATAATTACACTCTGCAAACTATGGAGCTGCCCAAAGGAGCAGCAACCACCAATGACACTGGTTTGGTTACTTAACTTAGTGTATTAATAGATATAACTGTGTTAAAGAATGGAGTCAGCTTTGGTGAGTAATTGGGGTATGCTTATGTCATTCAATGCTAGCATAGTGTTAAGAGTTAATTCAGAGAAGGCAGGGCAAAGTATAATATCAGGTGGATAAGTGAGACTTGAATTTGATCATGTCATTTGGTGTTTACCAATCACCATGTTCACACTCTTTAACTTGTCTGAGTCCTAGTTGTCTTCTTTATGGCATGGCTGTTGCACATCTGACAATAAGGATACAGGTATTGGAATAAGGTAAAATGATGTTTTTGCTTGGTGTTAGTAAAACTCAGAAATGTTACCTATCATCATCATATTATTCTTTTAGTAATCTCTAATGAAATTCTCTCTCTCTCTCTCTCTCTCTCTCTCTCTCTCTCTCTCTCTCTCT
>CABHPR010138582.1:46123-61901 GCA_902168415.1 Peromyscus melanophrys
CTCTCTCTCTCTCTCTCTCTCTCTCTCTCTCTCTCTCTCTCTCTCTCACACACACACACACACACACACACACACACACACACACACACACAGGATTGAACCTAGAGCCTCACACATGCTAGGGAAGTGATCAACCATGGAACAAACTATCATGTCCCCTCTTACTTTTTATTTTAAGACAGGGTCTCCCTGGTATGCCTACATTAGCCTTGAACATGTGATCCACAGTGGCTTGGGTTAACGACCTGTATTATAACTTCAGTGTAATACTGACAAAGGAGAAAGCTAAGTGGAGTACTGTAACCTGACAGTTCCAACCCTACTCTCACTCACTTAACTCCTTTTTCTCTTGCTTTTATATAATTTTTCCAATATGCTTCATAAAATACATTCTCTCTCTTTACATATAGATGTATATATAGGAAGAAGGAAAGTAGGGGGAAGGGAAGAAGGGAAGAAGAAAGAAATAGAGAGAGGAATATGTTTTTCTTTAAAAAATCTTTTTAGCAATTTATCTAATTGCTGGACTCACAGATTATATAATTTCCTTCCTTTTTTAGAACAAAATTTTAACTTCTTTTTAAAAGCAAAACATTTAAATTTAGACAAAGTGTGGTCAAATTTGTTGCTATCAGTTGTGTCCTTACTTTATTATCGCAATCAGTGTAGTTGTAAAGGACATATATTTTAACGGGAATAATAACAGTCTAAAAGAAGGCTTGGCTAGCCACATGTTCATTGCCATTAATTTTACTTCTCCATGAAGCAAAGCTTGAGTAAAGGCTCACGCTGAATTTTATTAGGTGACTTCACTAACTTTCCAGAAGCTATATGAAGTCATTCAGCAAAGAAAATGCTGAACTGTAGGGAACTTGCTATCTAGCTTGTGTGTAGAGTAAACATGACACACTTTTTTAGTTTCTCTTAAGTGGCAATGTGGTAAGTGCTGGAGAGATTAAACCAATAAAACAAACAAACAAACAAACAAACAAACAAATAAAACCCCTCCTACAATCCAGCAAAACCTCTCTGCAAAGTCTTCAAGCTGAGTAAGAAAAGTTCACCACTGAACAAATATTAAATCATTGCATCATGGAAAATTGTATGGGGTTGTAAAGACAGGGAGATATCTGTCAGCAAACAAGACACACCCATTCATGCATATTCTCAAGTAATAAATCATTCTTAAATAGGAGAATTCAACAATATCATTTATTACAGCTAATTTATCTAAAACTCACCTGGGATTGCAGTGACTACCTGTGTTTCTTAATAGATATAAAGAAAACTGCACACTATGTGCATCTTATGACAATTGAGAGTTCTTCAATGCCCAAAGAAGGAAGTTCTTGCCCTCCCACAAAAACTTGGAGACAGGGGTCATATAGAAAGCTTGCTTTCTATAGGCTGACAATTCAATGGTATAACTTCTAGGTATATGAGAAGACATCCTTGGGTCATAAGCTGGCAAAAGCCTCATTTAGATTTTGAAAACAATTTATTTGTTTTTCAAAGAGACAGATTAGATGATGATACTCTTTCCCAGATTTAAAAAAAAAAAAAACAGGAAAAGTAGGGATAAAACTGACTTGTGGGAGAATTAAATTTCTTATTTAAAATTATCATTTGCTTTTTTATTAAATATCGTTCAGACTGCTTCTGCTTCTGTAGTATCAGGGAGGGAAGGAGACAAACATCAAAATGTTCTCTTCATTTCAGTCCAAAGGATTTTACCTTCTCTTATTGTCAAAACACAAGCAATGTGGCATCTATAGGAACTGGAGTTACACTTCTTCTACTGTTGTGGAAAATGGAATGGAAGGTCTCAAATGGGCTGCAGAATACAATAGGTTAGGTACTGCTGCTTTAAATCTAGGCATCCTATAAATCTCTACCATAGGAAAAAATGGTTTAATAACAAAGTATAGAATTCTAAAATGGAAGAATTCCTATTCAATAGTATTTACTTTTTTTCCCCTCTAGAACAACTGCAGGAAAAACAAAATGAAATAACAAAAGCTATATTAGAGTTGGGTCAGGGTGTCAGGTGCACATTTCATCAGACTCTTTATTTGAAGTATTTTATTTATTATCAATGACTTTAGGTGTTGTTTCAACAGTCAAGCTTCAGCAAAGGCTCTCAGGCAGAGGGTTTACCCTTTCTTCATGCCTGAATTTGTGTATTGTTAGGAAGGATGGTATCTAATCATATGATAGCTTTTACAGATGAATTATGGTCTTTGGCCCTGAGAAAAATGAGAATAATTTCTCACCCTTAACACATAGTGGCAAGAATACTGACGTTGAAACCAGAGTCCAGTTTTGTTCCAGCTTTGACATGTGCTAGTTTGTGTGTTGTAGTGGGTAGCTGTTCCAACTTTGACCTGGAAGTACTACCCCTAGTGAGGCTTCTGGTAACTGCCACACTTACCTATGACCTGCCCCTGGTGTGGGGCCAAGATGGGAGCCCTTAAGACCAGAGATCCGGATGTACTGGGCCTCTTGGTTCCTGATGATCCTGGATGCTGGATGGCAGACCGAGTCAGAGTTCTCTAGAGAACCCTGCTGGACTGTACCTCACCTCTCCCAGATTCTGTAACCAACCCCTTTAATGGCTGTAAGTTACCCCCAAATAAACCTCCTTTTGAACTTTGTGGAGTTACCTTGATAAATCCCCACATTAGTGTATAATTCTGTCTACCTCCATGCCTTGCTGTGGGGATTAAATAAAGTTCTGAAATGAGTGCAGTGTAACTATTAAACAAAAGCAGGCCTGAGTGACACTTAGAAAATGATGGGTGATGGTGCTCTGCATGCTGTGAATGTGTTGTTCCCATTGGTTGATAAATAAAGTGCTGATTGGCCAGTAGCCAGGCAGGAAGTATAGGTGGGATAAACAGACAAGGAGAATTCTGGGAAGAGGAAGACTGAGTCAGGATTCACCAACCAGACAAAGAGGAAGCAAGATGTAAAGACAGAACTGAGAAAAGGTACCAAGCCATGTGGCTAAACATAAATAAGAATTATGGGTTAATTTAAGTGTAGGAGCTAGTCAGTAATAAGCCTGAGCTAATGGCTGAGCAATTTTAATAAATATAAGCTTCTGAGTGATTATTTTATAAGTGGGCTGTAGGACTGTGGGGGCTTGGCGGGACCTGAAGAGAAACTTTCCAGCTACAAGGAAATGTCCATGGGCTAAAACCATTTCAAAACCTCCCCAAGACCTAGTATTTTATATTTTGCTTATCCAGGATTTAGGATAATATTTCTGGATTTACTTCCTTTAATTTCCAGTCTTTTCCACATGTGCTCTTTTAGGTAGGTGTTTACATGCAAATTTATTTATTTATTTTTTTGTTCACCCTCATGAGTACAGATAAATTGGTATCCATTGATGTCTCTGAGATTTATTTAAAACTGGAAATGAGTTTTGCAGACACACCTGTTTTAAAGTAAAAAGGTAGAAACATGCTATCTTCTTGATGATATAGTTCACTTTCATTTATTGAAAGACGGTTTTGTAGACAATATGCCATTATTTAGAGAGTTCTATTTAATAGGACAATAGTCCCAAAACCTGGTTTTACTTGGCAGGGAGATAGTGATAAGCTATGTTTGGCAATTCAGTATTGTTTCTTTTAGCACACTCTCTCTCTGAAACTTGAAAACAGCATGTGGTATATCAGTTGCCATTATACACATGTAGTAGGGTCCCAGAAACATTCTGTTTTCTGATGAAGACAGAGATGCCTTTCTACTTATCACAGCAAAACATATTTTCAAGATGAAATTTAGGCAACAAAGCTAGTTTTTGAAAGCTGTAAATTTTACTTTTACTCATTTATTTTCTAGAAATATCTGTCACAGGTATAAAAGCCAAAAGTATAATCACTTATCATGCATACTGATATGAAGAATGTTCTGGTCAAAAGTCAGGCTGATTAAATATGTATTTTAAAATATTAAAAAGGTTATTTTTTCAAATGGCAAATATACCCATGTATTCTTTCACAGCCCTTTATAAAATCAAACAAAGATCATCTTAACAAAAGATTGTTCCAGGAATATTTTTGTTTTTTGAAAAGTTCTTCATTTTACTACCATGGTATTATTATTTGGCAATCTGTGAGTTCTAATACTTGCATTTTTGTGTCTCATTCAAGAGTTTAAGAATATTTTGTTTTATTATTTTTTACTGCATTTTCTTTTTTTAATTTTAATTTTATTTTTTAAGAAATATTTTTTATTCATTTCACATACCAACCACAGATTCCCCATCTCATCCCTCCTCCCACTCCCCTCCAGTCTTTCCCCCAACTCCGCCCCCGCCCCCATGCCCTCCTCAAAAGGGTAAGGCTTCCCATGGGGAGTCAGCAAAGCTTGATACATTCAGTTGAGGCAGAACCAAGCCCCTCCCCCCATATCAAGGATGAGCAAGGCATCAGACCATAGGTAATGGGCTCCAGAAAGCCAGCTCATACACCAGGGATAGATCCTGATCCCACTGCTTGGGTCCTTCAAGCAGACCAAGCTACACAACTGTGTCCTGTATGCAGAAGGCCTAGTTCTGGTCCCATACAGGCTCCACAGGTGTCAGTTTAAAATTCAAATATTTTAAATTGAAGTTAAAATAATAAAGTTGAGCAGTGAATTAAAAAGTGATTAATAAGAAAGAAAAATAGTTGAGAGAGTGAAAAGTAACAGAGCAAATAGTAAGATGGAAGAAAGTTGGAAATAAGGGGACTGGTGTTTTGTATCCAAAGCGGCTGATAGAAATGTTCCATGTAGTATGAGTTGTGATGTCAGAGTCCCATCTGAAGACCAAATAAGAATCAGGTGCTTCTAATCAAAAGGAGGACGGACTCTGGTATTTTCCCAGGATAGTAACTATGTGAAGAATGAGGAGTCTCCAGAGAAAAACCCACTCAACCAGAGGTAAGAA
The DNA here is from genome assembly GCA_902168415.1 of Peromyscus melanophrys. Taxonomy (NCBI): domain Eukaryota; kingdom Metazoa; phylum Chordata; class Mammalia; order Rodentia; family Cricetidae; genus Peromyscus; species Peromyscus melanophrys. The sequence continues at coordinate 51,066 of CABHPR010138582.1, forward strand.
GCCATCTGAGAACATACCTCTCCATCTCTGTACTGGGTACTGGGTTGTTTGGCTGGCACTCAGCCAGTGCCTGTGAGGTGGGAACAATAATACAATGAGACCACCTGCATGGAGCAGGGTACAGGAAAGCATTACTGTTCTCCATCTCATTTTATGCTCTTCTCCGAGGTCCTTAAGTAGCTAGAACATTGCTTGGTAGCACACTGGGAAGACACAGCACTGTCCAAAAGGAGGTAGTTGTAGTTCTAATGATGCATTGTAGGCATGTGTGAGGAATCTTGAAAATTATCAAGGTATATTTTCCAGGAGCTGCTTCCCTTGTGTCATTGAGAAAAATGGAGTTCTCTTTTTTTTTTCTCTTTTTTTTTTTTTTTGGTTTTCTGCATTTTCCCCTTCTTTTATTTTATTTTATTTTATTTTATTTTATTTTATTTTATTTTATTTTATTTTATTTTATTTTACAATACCATTCAGTTCTACATATCAGCCATGGATTCCCTTGTTCTCCCCTCTCCTTCCCCCAAGCCAACCCCCCATTCCCACCTCCTCCAGGGCAAAGCCTCCCCCGAGGACTGAGATCAACCTGGTAGACTCAGTCCAGGCAGGGCCAGTCCCCTCCTCCCAGGCCGAGCCAAGGGACCCTGCATAAGCCCCAGGTTTCAAACAGCCAACTGATGCAATGAGCACAGGACCCGGTCCCACTGCCTGGATGCCTCCCAAATAGTTCAAGCCAATCAACTGTCTCACCCATTCAGTGGGCCTGATCCAGTTGGGGGCCCCTCAGCCATTGGCTCATAGTTCATGTGTTTCCATTCATTTGGCTATTTGTCCCTCTGCTTTATTCAACCTTGGTCTCAACAATTCTCACTCATATAGACCCTCCTCTTTTTCGCTAATTGGACTCCCAGAGCTCTGCCCAGGGCCTAGCCGTGGGTCTCTGCTTCCAGATCCCTCAGTCATTGGATGGGGTTTCTAGCAAGACAATTAGGGTGTTTGGCCATCCCATCACCAGAGTGGGTCAGTTCAGGCTGTCTCTCGACTATTGCCAGCAGTCTATTATGGGGGTATCTTTGTGGATTTCTGTGGGCAAGACCCCACTTTTATGTACAGATGAGGTCTCTGCAAATTCAAGAAGAGCTCTCTAGAGAGTGACAGACTGTTCCCAACTTCTAAGAGGGAAGGGCTTGAGCAAGTTCTGATAACTGGCCCTTCATTCATATATACGAGCATCCCAGGGTGTGGGCAGTGGGAGAAGGATGATGGAGGAAACACTTGAAGTCTTTTGAGTTGGGTTTGGCCAAGTAGTCTCATGAAAACCACATTCTTGAACAAAAAAATAATACACATGCTTAGCTGCTAAGTGAGGTCTGTACTTTTAGGTTCAAACATCTACATTTCAGGGGAGAAAGCTGCTGCTTAAATAAAAAGCCCATCAATAAACCCTTAAAATTGTCCTTTTTGTTTTAGCTAAAACTCTTTGGAGAATTTTTGAAGAATTTGTAGCCAAAGTGGCTGATTCATAGCTTCAATCATTTATGAAATCAAAATAAACTTAGCTCATCATGATGCTGAACAGAGCATTGTAGCTAGAGTTTTCTCTCCAGGTCCCGCCAAGCCCTGGCAGTCTGACAGCCCACTTATAAAATAATCACTCAGATGCTTATATTATTTAAACTGTTTGGCCTAATGGCTCAGGCTTCTTGCTAGCTGTTCTTATGTCTTAAATTAACCCATTTCTATTAGTCTATAAGTTGCCACATGACTCGTGGCTTACTGGTACCTTACATCTCGATTGTCATGGCGGCGGCTGGCAATGTCTCTCTGCCTCAGCCTTCCTGTTCCCAGAATTCTCTTCTCTCCTTGTCCCACCTATAATTCCTGCCTGGCTACTGGCCAATTGGTGTTTATTTATTAACCAATCAGAGCAACACATTTAACATACAGAACATCCCACAGCAGAGCATGTCCAGGAGAGACCATGTTGTCTGCTTGTCCTTTTCAGCCTTTGCTCTATAACGTTGGACTAAACATACCCCTGAATGGATCACCCTCTTTCTTTCTGAACTATGAGCATACTCAGAAGTGATCACCTTCAACTTAGTGTGCTTGGAAATGAGCACCTTCAACTGAGTGTGCTCAGAAATGTGCCCAACCCTAACTTGCTTTTCTGTATGATTATGCATAGGCTTCTAGAATTAACTAACACGTGTCTTTTCTTAGCAAGAACATGGTTTGGAAAAAACCATGTAACTTTCCTCACTTGCTGCAGGGATGTTTGTTAATCTACTCATCTTCCTCTTGTGCTTTGGGGTTTGTTGATCACTAAGACGTGAATTCACTGTGTCTGGCTAGGATATCACACAATTAGTGGTCTTTGAAGCCACATAGACACAACACAGTAAGTACTTCTGTGTGGGGTTTGATTTGAATAAATTGTGAATACCAGGGTTACCACCTGTAGTCTACTAGAACCGTAGATTCATTAAAGGATTTCTGAAAATATGAATGGCCTTCAAGGATAGATTAAGAGAGTAAGTCTATCAATAGACTGCTTCTTACAAAAGGGAATTTTAGAGTCCCCAACATTCCTCCCCATTTCCTTCTGCTCTTGCTTTGAGATGATACCGTCAATGGTCCCTTTATCTTGAACTTCCTAGCCTTCAAAATTGTGAGCCAGTAAATTTCTATTCATTATTAAGTAACCAGAAATATATTTATGTCCTGCAGAATTAGAGTTCTTTAGGAAATCAAACAGTTCTTAACCCCTAGAAACAGTCTATTATCCAGATTATATCAAAACAAGTATTTAAAACAAAAAATTTGGTGGTAAATGGTTATTTTCTCGCTTATTTTTTTAAGCACATTTTCCCCAAGTCAGCTTGTGGTTTTCTTTCAGAGCTAATTGCCCATTATTACAGAAAAGAACTGGGAGAGATGAGTAGGCATGGTGATTTTGTGTTCATATCATTGGAAGCGTCAGGAGAAGGAAGATAGATGAAGTCTGGATACTCAGCACAACTGAAACCCCAGGGGAAGAGATCTCAGTATGTCCGGTATCAGTAGGAAAGGACTAGACAAGATTAGGAATGAAGGTGATCAGTGGGATTTGCAGAGCACATTGATTCTAGTGTGCACATGTGTTTCCCTGGGATTAGGCCAAGTGTTTGCTAATTGATACCCATTAAAGTTAGTTTCCTACTCCACACAGGCAGTGAGAGATGAGGGCGCTGTATCTATTGATATTTACATATCAGAGAGATGCTTCTAAGGCTCTACTAAAGACATTTTATGGTCTGTACATCAGTTTAAACAGTCAGGGAATTTATAACTAGGAATTTTCTGAAGAAAATGCTCTGAGAGCAAAAGAGGTTAGGCGTCTGCAGTTACAGAAACCTGTCTGCTGTGTAGTAAAGAGTGAAGCTGAAGGGATCAGTGTAGCTATCTGCTGTTACCCTTCTGTTCCTTGACCTATCTGCAGCCTTCTCAGGAGAGCTATCAGCAGTTTGGGTGACACCCTACACTGTGCCAGTGAGAATTATTAGGAAAAGCTTCTAATATCATTGTGCAGGCTAAGAGAGGTTCCAGCTCACAGCTCTTCCACACACCCGGAGTTTTATTCTCACAATTCATCTTTGCTGCTTTTTATCAACTTCAGTATTTTGTGCTACATTTAACTCAGCCATGGTTGTAGTTCTGGAGGCAGTGTCTATTTTTACTCTAACACCGAAATAACATTTTTTATGACACAAAAAGAAAAAAACCCTATTTTGCAAAGCACTAGTGAATAATGTAGATTTTAGAAAAGATTTATGAAGGAGAAAACAGAGAATTTAGGTCACATGAAAAATAAAATTGTCCTACTCTCTGAAGTTCTCTATCCCTTTCTGAAACTCTCAATTCTTCATACCTTTGGATCTTTTATGAACATCTGTCCTGAAACAAATAAGATATTTTCTTCTAGCTGTCTAAGACAAAATTCTACTTGGTGAGGTAGAGTCAGTCCATTCAGGGGCTATTCAAATTGTTCAACCCATTTTCGTAGCACCTGCTCACAAACAGCAACCTTATCTAGGATATTGTACCTCTAAGTAGAGATGCCTTCCTACCAAGTGTCTAGTCCCTTCTCCAAATGCCAATAGTACTACCTTTGTGGTTGAGGACCTTTTTGTTCCTGATTTATAAAAACTCCAAAGAAAAACCCAAAGAAAGAGCATGGCTAGACAAAGTCATCACCTCCAAGACCCTGCAAGTTCCTGCCAAGAGGAATTCACGGCTCTCTCGACCTGGGAGTCTTTTGAGGTCTGTCTTACTCTTACTCATTCATAATTAAATTACTTTTGTTAAACCTCTAAGGCAAGGCCACTCACCCTTTCTTAAGAATCCTTTTTTTCCTAATGTGGCTGAAGTTCAGTTTAGATACCCTTTAGCAAAATATTAAAACAGAATCTATGAAACAAAGCCAGGCCATACAAAATTTAAAACACATCATAACGATCCAGTGACTTAATAAAGCCACCAGGCCTTTATTCTTCTCTGCAAAGACAGTTGTAAAGAAGGCTTTCATTTTTAGGGCAAGCAATACTCAGGCATTATCTTATTGAATAAATATTACTATAGCGTAATTCTTCACCATTACTACAATATCAGAAGCTATAATCTTAAGAAAGTCTTGGGCAATATATTACACATAAAAAAATCTCCATGTATGATGGAAGACTGAAAGCTTGATATTAATATGCCATTAGCTTAATGCTAGTAGAATCATGCTTAGAAAAAGAGGGAAGAAACTGACTTAGGTGTGATGTACACAACTTTAGTTTTTTTTGGAAGGAAAGTTTATAAGACACCTGAGCTCCATTGACAACACCCATGTTGGGAGGCTCACAATCTCTTGTACCTCCAGCTCCAGGGAGATCTGACACCTTCTTCTGCCCTCCCCATGAAATGCACTCATGTGTACATACCCACACATATACATTATATAGTTAATGGAAATAATAAAATACTTTAATAAAAGTTTCTGAGAGAAAGGAGAGAATCTTTCAAAGAAGGGGAAACAGAATATAGAAATTGGATTTATACCTGACACTGTCAATGAGGCCCCACGCTTAGGGCTAAGGAGGTCATCAGCACTAGGGGAATAGTTACTACTTTCACTTTGCTAAGTGGTCATAGCAACAAAATGATTCCTAGTGACTTATTGCTCTATCCGTAGTTCAGTGCATTGCTGAACCTTCATCAGAGAGATGATCTTGGAGTTAATGACAATTAATACAGACCCTCAACTGGACAACACATATAGAGTAAGACTTTGGAGTGCTCAGCCCTAAATTTAATGCCCATATCACATTCTACCCATGAAAGGCTGAGGAATCTCTATGGAAGAGAGAGCTCAAATATCGTCAGAGCTAGAAGTGGTGGATGACTTCAAGAAAACTGTTCTCCAGACTCAACATGGTAGATGCACATATGGGCTCACAGTGACTGTGACAATATGATAAGATCTGCATAAACTCAAACCAGATGCGATCCCAACATGGAGAAGAGGAGGTGGGCATCAAGTCCCCTAGCTGAGGAATTACCATTTGGTTGTTGCTGAGAGAAGAGTCTATTTCTTTAGTAGTGTGACACTTGGTATATTGACCATAGTCCAGATCAGGCCCTATTCCCAGGAATCTGTAACCAATGTGAAATGGACTTGATGGGGGAAAGAGAGAGAGAGAGAGAGAGAGAGAGAGAGAGAGAGAGAGAGAGAGAGAGAGAGAGAGAGAGAGAGAGATGCAAAGTAGTATGGGTAGAGAGTAGATTGGGTAGGGAGGTGAGGTGATTTGGGAGGAGTTGAAGAGGAAGATGAATTTGATCAAAGTATACTATATGAAAATCTCAAAGAATTAATAAAAACATTATTTGTAATATTTGCTAAGGAAAAAATCACTTTGCAAATATCTTTAATTCTGAGGATTTTCACTGAAAGATCCAAATTCATTTTGAAATAGTGGAGGGTTTGATTTTGGATTTTAGCTTTCAGCCTTGCCCTTCTGGGTAGCACAGCTGAGATAGTTTGCATGTCGTTCTGACTCACTGATGAATGCAATCTCTTTCCAATGAGACAAGGGGTATTTAGAGCTGCTCACAGCAACCAGACTCTACAAGTGCTGCCTAATTTAACCCAGCATTCAATGCCAGAGGATGTGACCATCTTTACAAACAAGAAATAATATTTAGAAAGACACACGGTAATTAGCACCAACTTCACCATCTGAATACAGCAACTTCATGTGGAAACTTAACTTCTAAAAAGATTATATTTTAATGTCCTGTGACTGCCAACCTGATCTGTGACACAGTCCTTTAGAAAAGCAAATATAAGTAGTGTGCTGAATTTAACATTTCATAAAGAGTTCACTTTCACTGAGTCAAATCAGAATGAATGTTATATATGAAGTTTAAATGTGAGTCCCATACAGACCAGGCTTAGGTTTTATTCTCATTCCTAGTGGAAATAATTCATGTCAGAGCTCAGAAGCAGACAGTGGTCCCATGGGTTGGATGGCACACAGAGGTGAGAGGCCCTTTCATCATTATGAGAGAGTTTATTTGCCAATATTGTCTTGGTATAAAATGGACCAGAGTTCCCATATTATAAGTTTAACACCAAGTAGAAATTAAAGCACTATGATATATATATATATAATAAATACTATATATAATATATATTATAACTCGAATATAAAATAGTCTTATTAATAAAAAACCAAAGGCCAGATATTGGGGTAAATACTGACAGATCAGAGAGACAGAACAAACTACAGCCAATTTCACCTTGCCAACTCCTCAGCCAATCCTGTTTACTCACACTGAAAGCCTCCGAGTCCTCACCCAAAAGGGTCTTAGCTGAACTGCTGTTAAAAAGCCTCTAGTTACTGGTCCTCATACCTTGTATATCTTTCTGCTTCCTCCATCACTTCCTGGGATTAAAGGTGTATGTCCTTCCCAAGCAAAGACATGAGATCTCAAGTGCTGGGATTAAAGGTGTGTGCCACCACGCTTGGCTCTGTTCCTGGTGTAGCCTTGAACTCACAGAGATCCGGATGGATCTCTGCCTCCTGAGTGATAGGATTAAAGGCGTGTGTGCCACCACTATATATATTTGTTAAGATCTCGATGATAGGAATATTCATTTAAAATGTTTAACTGCCACTATGGGGCCAGACATTGAGTAATTGTATTCTCTGTTAGAAGCTCATCATTTCTGTTTTGCATTTTTATAATTCTATTGGCTTTCCTGGCTTTAATATATTGCCCTCATTGTGAACAATAATTTACAATTGTGAGCTTGCAGTAGATTATATTCTATTAAGTTTTCTGTCATGTTTAGTTTATGTTTTTATAATTTTTCTCCAGTACCGGAGAGCATTCACTTACAATATTTCAAGCAGCTATATATTAAAGGCTGTGGGAGCAAAGTAGAGATCTCATGGTAAAATAAATTTCATCAGTATAATCATACTTACAATAATAGAGAAATATTTACTTCATTATTAACTGTTTAATCATGCTTGGACAAAAACAAAGATTATAATCAGTGTAAAACTGTGGAAGCACAACACATCAAGATTTTTCTGTACAAATCTGACATTAGGGATTTTAACTGTCTTACCTCAACTCTGCTATGATCTTAGAAACTGTGGTTGTGTTCAGATGCCATGACTCTGAGTTACATTAGAAATATATACAGTGTATCATTATTTCTTACATTGTCTAGACTTTCAAGGACTAGGGCCAGAAAAATGATTATGTCTAATTTTTCCTTTGCTTTAAAAAATGCAATATTTTGAATTAATTGACCCAAACTGTCACTTTGTAGATCTGAGTAAATTACTGTAAAAATATTTTTTGTAGCTATAGGAAGGAGAGAAATATCTTTCTGAAGCTTTAATTTTAGTAGACTCTATCTAGTACCATAAAAATAGAATATGTTAAAAGAAGATGTAGGGCCGGGCAGTGGTGGCGCACGCCTTTAATCCCAGCACTCGGGAGGCAGAGGCAGGTGGATCTCTGTGAGTTCGAGTCCAGCCTGGGCTACCAAGTGAGTTCCAGGAAAGGCGCAGAACTACACAGAGAAACCCTGTCTCGAAAAAAAAAAGAAGATGTAGGTTAAATTTCTAATGAATTTTAGATTTTATTTGAAAATAAAATTAAAGCATTTAAATGAAAAACGCAGTATATCTAATCTAGTATATTTAATTTATAAACATATATAAACTTACTTTAAAACAACCTCTTTCTATCGTTACGTATTTTTCACTTCAATATTAAATATTAGTGCTTTATTCTAAAACGGAGACCCAGAGAAACTGGCTAAGACTAAGTCCTTTATTCCACAGCTTATATCCAGTAAGCTAGATTGAAGAGTCAATAAGTAATGTGGATAACAAGGTGGAAGCAATACAGAGTAGCATTGTTTACTTGCCTGAACTTAAGAGGGACTATTTGTTATTATAGCTATTGTTCCCTGGAGCAACCACCTGGGAAATGACAGTGGGTAAGAAAAATCCACCAAATTTCTTCCATTTACTATAATTTTACATACAGCACCCAAGAACACCCACAAACAACAAATGTATGGCTCCTGTCAGTCAACAAGCTGTTCTGACTTTCTTTTTTTGTGGCCCCAAGTGTTTTGATTGCATATATAGAAATTTGATTTTAAAGGAAATTTCCGTATATATTATCTGGTACAAGTAGCTATTCTGGGTTGAAGTATTTTCTGGACATATTAGAAAATGCTGAGATTTAATTTTTTTAATTAAAAAGTAATTTTGTTTTCATACAATATATTCTGAGTATGGTTTTCTCTCCCTCATTTCATGTTGGCTATCTACTGCTGGACATGGGGGCTGCCCTAAGTGTGGTTTGTCTACCCGGTGAAACGCCATTAGAGAGAGCTAATTTTTCCTTTGTGAGCAGTTGACACTTGGAGATAGTTTCCGGGTAAGGAATGAAGGCTTTTGTCCAATGTGTAGAAGAAATCTCAGAAATAAGAAATATTGGAAATAGGAAATCAGCATTAGGTGAGCACCAGAACACTAAAGGTCCCTGTGTTTTAAGTATTGAAGTAATACGTGGCATAAGAGTGTTATTTACATAAAGCTCAAGCATCACTCAGTAAGATAATTTACAATTACAGAGCGAAATGAGCACATCCAGTATGAGGTGACTTCTGCGTGCACAGTTAACACCACCAATAGTAAACATAATTTCATTGTGATGCCTTGAGGTATCCACCGAAGCAAAAATAATTTTAAATTAATTTCAAAACTCCATCTAAAACAAATCTAAATTGAAAGACATTTTACAAAACATCTACATATTCTTCTGAACTATCAAGGTCATGCATGACAAAGGGGACTGAGGAACTGGAGAAGACAAAACAAAGAAATCCACTGTGAAATCCTAGACCAAGAAAATGACAGAAGTATGGTAATTAATGAAAATTCCCCTCACATTAGTTAATGGTGATGCCTAAGTCTCTCTGTCGTGTTTGTGTGTGTGTGTGTGTGTGTGTGTGTGTGTGTGTAAAATGTGGAATAGAATGTAAAGTACATGAGTACATGTCTCTCTCTCTCTCTCTCTCTCTCTCTCTCTGTGTGTGTGTGTGTGTGTGTGTGTGTGTGTGTGTGTGTGTGTGTGTGTGTGTGTGTAAGTTTGAATAGAATGCAAAGTAGAAGCCAAACGGATTTGTTGATCAAACTCATCATATGGATTTGAATTCTCTGCCCATACTGACTGCTAGCAGGTGGTACCCTCCTTACACAGGTCCTGTTCACAAATAATTACCTGAAATCTGAAAATCCAGTTGCATTTCAATTCAAATTTGGGAAAATGACATAGTGTATATTTGCCATGTTATTTCACATCAATCATAGTATAAGAAAACAACTTATATTGAAACACAATACAGAGAGAGAGAGAGAGAGAGAGAGAGAGAGAGAGAGAGAGAGAGAGAGAGAGAGAGAGAGAGAGAGAGAGAGAGACTTTACCAGCCTGGGATGATTCAAACAGTTTCAGTAATATTATACACATACAAAAAGTATATATAGAAATATATAAAAAGTAGGATCTAGAAACAGCCTCATACAAATCTAGAATGGTTTTTCCTTTAAATGATGTTGACAACAGATTTTGTACTGTCAGAAAACGTACAGATTTCATAGATTTTTTTTCCCGTTTTTGAAATAAGCAATGAAAGATCGTTTACGTTTCCTTGATTTCTGCAGTGCAAAGAACGGTTCCAAAGATCAAATAAGACCAGCTTGGAAATGAGGTCTATGAATAATAAAGTATCTCTCAAAGGTATGTTATTGCCTGCATACTTAGTTTTATGATTATTTTACAGAGCTTTTACTGGATTTGGGGAGCTGGTAATTTTTCTTTATGCTACTTATGAACCAAGATTAAAGAAGGAAAAGGGCTTGGGAGATGGCTCAGCCTGAGAAGTGTTTGCTGAGCAAGCACCAAGACCTCAGTTTGTAGTCCTAGCACTCATAAAAAAAAGCCCGATGAGGCTATGTGCACCTGTCATCCCAGTGTTGGGGGCTGGGGACAGAAACAGATAGATACCTGGAGCTGGTTGTCAAGCTAGTCTAGTCCATTTTGAGTTTCATGTGAGATTTCATGCCCTAATAAGTAATAAGGTTGCAAGTGATCAAGGAAGACATACAATGTCAACATTGGCCTGCAGAGCACTTACATGTACTTGTGTTCACAAATGTTACAAACACATACATACACACACACACACACACACACACACACACACACACACACACACAC
>CABHPR010138582.1:61911-88336 GCA_902168415.1 Peromyscus melanophrys
ACACACACACACACACACACACACACACACACACACACACACACACTCAACTTTACCAGACTGTAATAACAGAACATTTTCAAAAACAGTAGCACAAAACCCAACATAAAAATTGTCATGTGATAATTAGGTATTACAAAAAAAAGATGAAATATCTCTCGAGTGTGTAGTGATCATAATACTTAAATACCACTGATACGAGCATGCTAGCTTGTGCTTTATAGTCAATGAAGTTACATACTATACTAAAATAATGTTGTCACGTTTCTGATTATAAGCTTCAATTATGTCCCGTAGAGCTCAAAAAACAGCATTCATTCATCCACTCATTCATTCATTCTTCATTCATTTATTGTCTGCCATGGTTATAATGAATAAACGTGTGTTGAATGAACACGAGTGGGAGACTACACTTGCCACAGGAGAACAGATGAATTGTCAAGAAGAATTGACAGATACATAAGAAATCCTAGTTTAAGTGATAATTAGGAACACAATAAAACTAATTAAAATGTTTTCTTATAGATCTTCCCCTATTAGGTATAGCTAAAAGTAATAATTAGGAAGAGCCCCATAATTTGGTGTGGGGGATGCTATTTCTTCAGGGTCCTAAGCAGACATACCTAAAATCTACTGAGATGTGATTGACAGCCATGGCCAGGAACGGAGTGAGAGCTCACTTGAGCTTCCTCAACATGGGATGCAGCAGAAAGCTCAGAATGCAGCCATCTTTCAAAGTCCTCTTGGGTCTCTTGGGTAAAGCACTCTGAAATAATCTCAACTACATACTGACAAACTTTACTACTGCTCGGTGCTATTTTCTGCCAATTTTTGGAGCACTTACCACTTATCTCCTCGTAATCTGAATATGGGTGAAGATGCACCAAAGAATATATTGGGCATATTTAACTTTTATTACTCAGGATAATGTTAGTATCTGACATTTCTGCACAAAGAATGAAACTTACTTTACAAAGTGAGAAAGTGTGAACCTAATATGCAACCTGCGAAGACACGATGAAAATAATGAGTCTGGTAACATAAAGACCTGGTCTTAAACTACCCCTAAACCGTCCAGACTCAAACCCAGAAGCTCAGTGTCTCTCTGGGTCTTCATTTTCTCATTTATAACCTATGATTTAGTTGTGATAAGCCTAGTGATCTCATCTGTTCAAAAACACATTTGAATTCAATATAGTTGAGTGCTCTTACCTTTCACTGTATCCATGTGTTGAGCTCCAATATTTCACCTAAAAATCTCTTATTGGGTTGACACAGTGTCATCTTGCCATGTTAGTTCTTGAATACAAACCTATGACGTTTATAACTCATCTCACATCCCTGACTTTTCCTAGTTCTCTAGTCCTGAGGTAAGGAAAGTGGGCATTGCTATCTATGCACTTAATTGAACAGACTTTAATACAGCTACATATTTTATGCTAAGTATATCTACCTCAATACCTATCATGTCATCAATTCTAACTTTCCCAACTGTTTTCTACTCTCCTTATGAAAAAAAAAATCATTTTGAACTTTTGTAAGTGACAAGTATGAGTTTCTGAGCAAAGGGAATGTATTAAATGGAGCATGAATGATATAAATAAATGAAAAGAATAATGTTCCACAGGGCATTAATAAACTGAAATCTATCTTGCCACTGGGCTTTGGAAATTGATAATCTGCCTGAGAATTGGAGATTAAACCCCAAGCACGTGATTTTACAAAGTGCCACATCATTCCTCCCCATCTCAAGCAATGACATCAGTTCTGCTTTGTAAAGAGGTGATCTCTCCCTCTGTTTCTTAGTTGACTAAATTCATGGATCCCAAAATTGCTCAAGTTGAGCTGAAGGAAGGAGCAGGAAGAAAGAACTTCTTTTATTTTTGTTTACATAACAGTTTCTTATCCTGTCTTTGGGAATTTAGGACTATCATTGATTCATATTGATGACATAATATGTTCAGTTCAATAAAAAATGTTATATATCAACATGTGATAAGGACAAAATGAAGCGGTATATAACTATACACTCCGCTTTTGCATTTTAAATCATTTTAAACTAATTTGGTCTTACTGGAAAATTGATTTGAATATACTAAACATGATATGTTCAGGGATTTGTGATATAATGATAAAATGTATGTTTCTTTTTAACATATAATAAAATATATCATTTGTATTATATATATTTCCTTGGAGTAGCTTGTTGTCCAACATGGTTAGTAGTGTAGACAAGTAATGATAAAAGGTAGCAGTATTTTCCACTCTGCCACAAGCACTGTGCTTTTTACTGTAAACAGAGGATCTTATTTTATTGCTACAAAATACTCATGAGATAGATATTTTAATAAAACTTGTCAAATTAGGAAACAGTCTTAAACCAACTTATTCCATTTTTTCTTAGAAAGTCCACAGCAGAATGAATAAACTTGCGCATTCTACTCAGAATTTAAGTCAAATTATGTTATTACAATGTGTTAGATATTATCATGGAAATGTATATTAAAGGTTAAAGTAGTGCATGGAACAATGGCATGATTTGTTTAGTACAGAAACAGGAAACAAAAAGCAAACAAAAGAACAACAAGAAAAACCTTTGTAGAGAAAAATTATTAAATAGAGCTTTGGGAGGTCAGGGAAAGTTACAGAAATTATCACAGGGTGACTAGGTTTCTACATTTGGAGAGAAAATAAATTAATGAGAACGTACCCGCAGGAGTTCTGTGGGGAACATTTGTTGACATTAAAGAGCTATGACTTCCTGTTATTATTCATTTAGTTATGAGTATATGTGTATGTGCCTTACACATGCGTGTGCCTGTGGGTGTGTACACCTGTGTATGTATGTAGAGGCCAGAGATGTGCATCAGATGTCCTGCTGTGTTACTCTCCAGCTTATTCACTGGAATCAGAGTCTCTTGCTGAGCCTGCTAGGCTGGCAGCCATCAAGCCCCAGTGAACCCCCTGTCCTCTTGCTTGCTCAGCAAGTTCTCCAATATGTTTTTTTATTATTAAGAAATTTTCTATTCATTTTACATACCAACCACAGATCCTCCTCTCCTCCCTCCTCCTGCCCACAGCCTTGATCCCAGACCCACCCCCCATTCCCACCTCTTCCAAGGCAAGGCCTCACATGGGGAGTCAGCAGGATGCAGAGATTCACAGCCAAACTCCAGGAGTCAAGTTCTCCTAATCGTAAAAGATAAATATGTCACAAAAATAATTAAGACCTTAAACTTGGAAATAATTACTTATGTGATATTTTTCACTTTTTAAGTAGTTAGAGAATATACTAGATGGTTTCACAGATGAAAAACAAACATTAAAAGATTAAAAATAAGTGAAGAATGGTTTAGTTGGAGGATGGAGGATGAGACAGGGTAATGTAGATGAAAAGAAGTAAAATTCTTTATATAGTTAAATAAAACTGTCAAAGAATGAAATAAATATTTTTTAAAAGAAAGAAGGAGAGATATTTGGATAAAGGAAAAGATACAAAGGCAGGGGAGAGAGCCCAGGGTAATAGAAAGGATTAAAAAATAAAAATGATATAGTATGAAAATGAAACCCATTATTTTATACAACTCACATACATCACTTAACATTATAAAAAGGGTTAGGTAGAGAGCATGCCACAAGTTATCTTTTAGGTTTACCAGGTACAGAGTAAAATAACCGCCCCTTCATCCATAATAAAAGCACATCACTTTTAAAAAGTTGACTGTGTTAGAAAAGCCTTTGCAGTTTCCTGCATATAGAATTTTCTCTCCTCAGCTGATGGAACTTTAGGTTTTATGAGAGCCCGGTGAGTCGGCATTGCTTGGACGGGATCTGTACAGACTCACGACGGCGCCTTCCCTGAGTCTGTCAGTTGGTACCCACTCCCCCTTTTCTTCTTCCTCTTGTTTCTAAATGCAAGACCAAAAGCAGATCAAAATACCTTTCAGAACTTTGGGTTTTTTTTTCCCTGTTAAAAAAGCTATCATTCAGGTGCAAATATGACAACCAGAAGAAGGAAATGAAGAAAAGAAAGCCATACTTGGTACCACATTCTTCCTCACCTCCCTTGATCTTTCACTGCTAGAGATGCCCCCTCTCTTGGCCTGTTTGGGCATCAGAATTAAAGTGGTGAAGTAATGGGGAGTCTCACCTATGTTGCTTGAAAGATGTTATTCAAAAGGAGGTGAAATAAAATATTTAGTGCTTTGGCACTCCTCCTGTGACCCGCTTCTCTTTATTATTTCTAGAGCTCACAGAATGCTAAAACGATTGGACTAATGTGATTGGGGCGCAACCCAGTATTGCCGCATAGAACTGTGCACTGGTGCAATCCTGCTGTGTGACTTTCTTCCACCTTATTGATCTGTTAGTGAGCTGGAGAACAACTAAATTTCAGTTAAAAATTTACCCGTTTAGTTTGTAACATGCTTTGTAATCACACTTAGTATTCATCCGGTCAGTATGCTGGCCTTGGAGATTCATTCTTCAGTAGTCCGCACTCATGGTATAGGGTTTCAGAGACTAGTTTTCTAAGGAGCACATCGTCAAATTCGCAAGGAGATTGTATAAGTGATTGGGCAGCCATCTTTTCTCCTACTACTTCTTTTACCTTTTGGAATCATAATATAATCAAATTATTCTGCCCCTCCCTTTCCTCCTTCCAAACCCTTCCATATCCCCTTCCTTGCTCTCTTTCAAATTCATGGTCCCTTTGTTCATTAATTGTTGTTACAAAAGTATATGTATTCCTAAACACAATCTGCTCGGTCTGAATGTTAGTTTCACGTATGCTTTCAGTGCTAACGATTTGGTATTGGATAATCGATTGGTATGCTCTTATCAGGGAAGACTTTGTCCCACTCAGAATTCCTTAGCTACTTGTTGGTCTTTGTGTTAGGACTGAGGACTCCTTGGCTTTCCTCCCTCCACTGTAGGCTCATGTTTAGGCAGTCATGTTGGTGAGACTTTATGGCACCCGGGGCACAGCAACACTGGGGAGGAGGGTGTGAAAGACTGTGAAAACCAGAGGACCAGGGAGTTAGCTCTGAGACTGCATCTCCTAGAAATGTCAGATTCATTTCTCTTCACAGCTGAATAGTATCCCATTGTGTATATTTACAACATTCTCAGGATCCATTCATCAGTTAAAGGACATTTAGTTTGTTTCCATTTGCTAACTATTATGAATCAATAAACATGACCGGGCAAGTGTCTGGAGCAGGATGTCCAGCCCTTTCATATGCCAAGGAGTGGTAGAGCTGGGTCATATGGTATATTTAATTTTAATTTTTGGGAACTCTCCACACACTGATTTCCACAGTGGCTGCACCAGTTTACAAGCCATCTTCATCAACAGGGAATGATGATTCCCTTTCCCTATTCCTCCTTCAGCATTTGTTGTAGGCTGTTTTCTTAATGTTTGGCATGTTGACTGGGGTAAGATAAAATAGTGAAGTCGTTTTAATGTATACATTCCTAATTGCTAGGATGATAAACATTTTTGAGAGACTTTTTTTAAAACTTTTTTTTCCATTCATTTTACATACCAACCACAGCTCCTCCTCTCATCTCTCCTCCTGCTCCGTCCAGCCTCCCCCAACCTGACATGGCCCTCATCCCCTCCTCCAAAAGGGTAAGGTCTCCCATGGGGAGCCAGCAAAGCCTGGTACATTCAGTTGAGGCAGGACTAAGCCCCTCTCCACTGCATCAAGGCTGAGCAAGGCATCCTGCCATAGGTAATGGGATCCAGAAAGCCAGCTCATGCACCAGGGATGGATCCTGATCCTACTACCTGGGGGCCCCTTCAAACAGATCAAGCTACAGAACTGTCTCCCAAATGCAGAGGGCTTAGTCCAGTCCCCTGCAGGTTTCACAGCTGTTGGTCTAAAGTGTGTGAGTTCCTAGGAGAGCTTGGTTCAGTTGTCTCTGTAGATCTCCCCATCGTGATCTTGACACCCCCACTCCCCCACCCCACCCCACCCCCCACCCTACCCCTACCCCGCCGCCCATATAATCCCTCTTTCCTCTCTTCGACTGGACTCCCAGGGCTTTGCCTGGTGCTTGGCTGTGGATCTCTGCATCTGCTTCCATAAGTTACTGGATGAAGGTTCTATGATGACAGGTAGGGTATTCATTCTGATTACCAGGGTAGGCCAGTTCAGGTGCCGTATCCATTGTTGCTAGTAGTCTAATCTGGGGTCATTCTTGTGAATTCCTGGGAATTTCCCCAGCACCAGGTTCCTCCCTTACCCCATAATGTCTCCCTCTATCAAAATATCTCGACAGACTTCTTAAGCATTTATTTTCCTTTTGAGAACTCTCTCTGTTCAGATCCATCTCTTTTAAAGGACATTTATTTATAAATATCTTTCTATTGTTCAGTTGTGATCTTGAGTATGTGTATATATATGCATATATATGCATCTATATGCATATATATATATATATATTATGTGAATCTTTCTGAACATCGTAGATTTTTGACAGGGAAAGTAATATAAATGAAATGAGTGAAGTGAGATATTTCATGAACATCATATTACACAAAATATTGTTGATATTGTGAATTTTTATTTTTCCTTTCTCTGATCAAGAATAACAATGAACTGTTTCTTTTCTTTTCTTTTTTTGTTTTTCGAGACAGGGTTTCTCTGTGTAGTTTTGTGCCTTTCCTGGAACTCACTTTGTAGACCAGGCTGGCCTTGAACTCACAGAGATCCGCTTGCCTCTGCCTCCCGAATGCTGGGATTAAAGGCATGCGCCACCACCGCCCGGCGAACTATTTCTTAAATCATGAATATTTTTTTCAAATACAGGATGTATCATTTGTTATATACAAGATATACATACTATAACTAATTAGAAGTATTAATTAAAAGTTACTTTTATGTACTTAGCTCACAAAAATAATTATATCTTGTAGTATATATTTCTAAAATTATATCTTTGCAGGTGGTATTTTGATATATGTATTAACTGACTCTTGTCACTGTGACAAATACTTCAGATAAATTAACTTGAAGGAGCAAAGGTTTATTTTGGCTAATGTTTGAAGAGGTTTCTGTTATGACCTCTTGGTTCTGCTGCTTTGGGCCTGAGGTAATATCTGACACAGTGTGGTCACTTACCTCATGATAGCTGGAAAGCAAAAAGGAAGCGATTGGGAGTCCCCCATCCCTCAGGGGTATGCTTCCAGGGTCAGAGGTCTGCCTCTTAGAAACTGTTTCTTGTAGGTTGCTACTTCCTTTGTGGACCCGATTGAGTGCCAGGCTTTGCACACACAAATCTTTGAGTAACACTTCAGTTTCACTGCTCATCACTAAGACATGTGCTATGAAATTCTTAGGAAAAAGTTATCTATAGGTTCAATGATATACTGTAAATATTATTTTTCACAGCGATTTCCTATGTAGTGCATCATGGTATAATCCCCAAAAATTTACCAGAGATTTTTCAATTAAAATATAAAGTTTCTGCCTTTCTGTTTTTCAAAGGCAGTAATAATTCTTCCAGGTTCACTTAATCTAAATCAGTATGGTCCAAATGGATCTGTAATGGGGTTCAGAAGTGAGACTGATGGAAACTTCTCAGCAACAAAAATGTCAGAACAAATGCTTTGATTATTTTAAAAGTTACAATAATCTCATTCTCTCTTAATGTTTTATTGCATTGAATCAGACTAATGACATTGATCTAAAAGACTAAGTATATATTCTAAAGTAAGTCATAAGTTTTCATGCAATTTGCGGGTTTACTTTTATGAAGAAGGCAAGCAACAATGTGCTGAAAATTATAAATAGTCATCAATTAAATTCAGTTCACATTTATTATTGTTTCAGATTAGTGACATAATGTGTTCATTAATTTGATAAAATAGTTCATTTTTTCCAATTTAAGTTATTTCTAAAGCAATGATCTCTTGAGAAATAAATGTTGTCCAGATTTTATACATGCAGGTTTATTATGATTAAAAAAATCATTCCTAGTACTGTCCTCTTACATGACATTAGCTCAGGGCTCTATGCTTACTTGCACAAGATGAAACCAACAAGATCAGTTAACATTCCAGCTGGCAGCACTAATTGGATGAAATATTTTTAAAAAATTGAAATAAGAAAGAGACAAAATGAAGGTGACGAGGAATATATCAGGAGATATCTAGGACAGAGTGAGAGGGAGTTGAGGGTACGTGGAATCAGAAAGAATAAATAAATAAAATATTTTTGTAAAACAATGAACAAAGGGCACACATATATGTTGAGACTTATTGGGTATCTAATTAGAGTTAGATGCAGGGCAGACCCCAGGGCAGAGGAAGAGTCATAATACTTGCATTGTAAGGAGGGATGTTGAGCATGTCACTGTGAAAACAATTAGCCTAAAATAGGAGTTCAGAGATACCCCCTGTCTTAACTAGGGTTATTCTTTTGATGAAACATCATGACCAAAAGCAAACTGGGAAGGAAAGCGTTGATTTGGCTTACAGTTCCACATTATTGTTCATTATTGGAGGAAGTCAGGGCAGAAACTCAATTAGGACAGGAACCTGGAGGCAGGAACTCACGCAGAGGCCATGGAGGGGTGCTGTTTACTGGCTTGCTCCTCATGGCTTGCTCAGTCTGCTTTCTTATATTATCCAGGACCACCATTCTATGGATGGCACCACTCACAATGGGCTGGGCCCTCCCCCATCAATCACTGATTAGAAAAATGTCCTACAGGCTTTTGTACAGTCCAGTCTTATGGAAGCATTTCCTTAATTGAGGCTCCCTCCTCTCAGATGACTTTAGCTTGTGAAAAGTTGACACAAAACTATCCAGACCAGCCCTCACTAAAAGATCACGCCAAATTGTCATCGCATCTGATAGACACTTAGAAGGAATTATAAAAATGGCATCTATATTTCTAGAGGCATTCTACATAAAATCACATTGACAGGAGACCATAATACCTGTGTATTTATGCTTACCTCAATAAAAACTAAGAAATGCTGTCAGCTTACATTGATGTAATAAGGAATTGGCACATACATTTTTGGGGACTTGTGAAGATGTATGTCTTATTAGGGTTTCCATTGCTGTGATAAAACACCATGACCAAAATGCAAGTTGGGAAGGAATGGGTTTATTGGACTTATATCAGCATTGCTGTTCATCACTGAAGGAAGTCAGGACAGGAACTAAAACAGGGTAGGATCCTGGAGGCAAGAGTTGAAGCAGAGGCCATGGAGGGGAGCTGTTTACTGGCTTGTTTTCCATGGCATGCTCAACCCACCTTCTTATAGAACCTAGAACAGGCAGCCCCAGGATGGCAAACCCACAAGGGCCTGGGTCCTCCCCAATTGGTCGCTAAATGATAAAATACCTTACAGCTGGATCTCATCGAGGTATGTCCTACTGAGGTAGCTTCCTCTGATGACTCTAGCTTGTGTCAAGTTGACACACAAAACCAGCCAGTACAATGTATGTATTTACACTTATATATAACTTGTATCAATTTACCTTTGTGTGTTAATGTTGAGTTAGATCATTCTGATGTTACCTGAAATTAGAAAGGGCAAATTTACAGGAATCTATTAATGAGAACTTGTCTGATTTTAAAACAAGATCTTTAGTAAGATGGTAATTGGAGTAAACTGTGAAGTCTAGGTTATTTTGGAGACATCATGTGAGGGACAGTGAGCACAATAAACAGAATTTATTCTTTTGTATTTTTGCTATACTGCAGCATTTAAAGATGCTGCCTTCCATTTTAATGAAATGCTATAGTGAGCTCTGTTACAGGAAGACTGGATATGCTTAGTCATCTCTGAAGTTTCAGAATCCTTTGTATCACAGGATCTGAGTCATTAATACTATCTACCTCTATGACAGATGTTGATGGTAAACTGCGTGGGTTCACATAACTAGATCCTGAGATGCCAGGATATAGGATAAAACATTTCTGGGTGTGTTTTGTGATGTTTCTGGAAGAGACAATTATTTGAGTTATGGGAATAAGTAAAGGAAATTGTCCTTTCCAGTGTGAGTGAGCATCAGACCAGCATCAGACTATCCTGAATTCAATACTGAGGTGGAGAAGGGCTAGATTTTCTTTTCCTCTGTTGGACTGAATAAATGTGGACATCCATTATCTCCTGTCCTTGGTACTCCTGGTTCCCATGACTACACAGCAGTCTTTATTATCAGTCCTCTAGCTCCCAGGTCATTGAATGGACTTTCCTGAGTTTCCATGTTGCATCTAGTGGTTGAGAGAGTTTTTCATTATACATAATAATTGGCCTATATCTTACAGTTAATGTGTGTGTATGTATAAATTTTCCAGCAAAAGAAGATCAATGATAAACATATTTTTCTTTTTGTATATTTTATTAATATGTATATATAAAATTGATTTATTATGTCTTCCTCAATGACTATAATGGACACATAAATAGGTGATAGATGATAGATAGATAGATAGATAGATAGATAGATAGATAGATAGATAGATGATATGAACTCTTGGTTCTGTTGATTTAGAGAAAGTTGACACACAGATATCTGGGCTAAACTGATACATCATCTGAAAACTTTCCTGTTAGGAAGGATTTAAAGCTTTCTAGCTTATTCACTTAGGGAAGGAAGACTTAAGACACAAATTGATTATGATTTATGGCTTATGAGAATGATAGCACATAAAGGTTAACTGAAGGAACAAAACACTTTCTGGGGAAAATCCTAGAGCAAATTAAATGGTCTTGTAAGGCAAGGCATACTTAGGTCACGCATTACTGACGGGTCTGTGTTCCTGTTTGGAAGCATTCCTAGGGAGCTAATTGAATAAAGAGGAAAAAGACTGTAATTTATGTGAAGTGAATAGTATTGAGGCTCAGTACAGTTATGCTACTAAATTAATATTTTAATGTAAAGAAACTTGCTAAAAATAAAAAGAAATATCTGTAAGCATGTGTATAAATATTTCCCACACTGGAGTTGTAGATGTGGGGTAAATGTTTAGGCCATATTATAGTAATTATGAATAATGAAATAAAGTTGTAATTATAGTAAAGATCTCATGCTGTGCTGTTTTCTTATCTATGAGGAGATCCTAATTAACATTGTTCAATGCTTCTCTTTATCTTCCCCACCCAAATGCCCAAGCTTCTCTGCCTCTTGCTTGCATTGGGCCAAGTTCATCCGCAGACTCTGTTACCTACTCTAACCTTTCCCTCCCTTGTTTTGTCTCCCTCCAGCATCCCCCAAGGTGTGTTTAAGGAGTTCCCCTTCTTGATAGCTTCCTGACCTCA
Organism: Peromyscus melanophrys; assembly: GCA_902168415.1. Taxonomy (NCBI): domain Eukaryota; kingdom Metazoa; phylum Chordata; class Mammalia; order Rodentia; family Cricetidae; genus Peromyscus; species Peromyscus melanophrys. Next base: position 73,199 of record CABHPR010138582.1, read on the forward strand.
TGTTCTTGTCATAGCATCTTGTCCTTTTCTGACAGAGCACTAAGCATTTTGATTGGGTCCTGAGCTGTTATTCCCATCTCTAGCCTAGGAGCTCATTAAGACCCAGTGCTTGTTTGCTATGTTGATTACTGAGTACTTGCTCTACACATTCCAGGCTCTCTGAAGTTAGTGGACAGTCTTCATTTTTTTCTGAAAAAATCAAGTTTGTTGTTAATACTTTTAACAAAGCCAGCGATGTTGTTCATATTTTATAATTTAGACACCTGGAGATAATGACTCTCCCCACATCCACATTGTGGCATGGCATGCAGAAATAGCCAAGGCCATTCAGTTGAATCATAACACTTATTCTTCATTTGATAAAAATATATTTTGAGGTAAGTTTGGAGTAACTAAGGTCCAAATGAAGTTTTTCTAATTGTGATGAATGAATTTCACATGGAAATACCATTTTGGAAAATAAAATTACTAAGATGAACAAATTTTCTAACCTTGCCTGACATGGACTCCACAAAGCTTTAACATAAATCTAAGGATACAATTCCATGCAGAAATCTCTTAGAACACATCGTGTAGATAACATTCCCACAATGCTCTCTAATTTCCTTCTCTTGAAAATCACAAATTAAAATTTTAAAAACCCGTTTGAATGACAGCTAAGGTACTCATTTAATTTCAACTCTTGGCAACTAACAGTAGCCTGAATAACAGCTCATTTCTCTGCTGTGATCATCCCATGCATTGTAGATGTCTTCTGTAGGAACAAATACTGTAATGGTGAGCCATGTCACATTGACCTAAGACATCACTTCTGCTAATGAGTAGTAGAAGACAATTAACTATTCAAAACCTGTCCTGAGAAAGTCATAAAATAAGTTTTGCAAGAAACCCACTGATTTTGCTCCTTTCTACACAGACATTGAAAGTGGCAGTACTCTTCTCCCACATAGATCGAGAACAACAGGATTCTAAATAGCACCTGATTGAGCTGCAGACCTGGGACGTGCTCAAAACATTGCCAGCTGCCAGCTTGAGTGTCTCACATCATCAAGACCAAATGGATTGAATAAATTGGACAAGAAGGTGGCCGGTCTAGTTCGTGCTGATATCCACATTTTGTGGATCTCACACAAAATTATTTGCTTCACATTCTATTGACAGGTAGCAGTTGATGCAAAACTGTATAGTTTCATCGGTTATCAACAGTGAAAATTAATCTTTCAGTATTATAGGATTCAGGCCTCCACCTTGAAAACATTTGTTTCACAATCTTCCATGTATGAAAGAGTTATTATTCTAATAAATAAATATTTATTAAACACAACCCTTACCATGCTTCTTAGAAATTAATGTCTGAAGGTATAGAAAACCTTTGCATCTGCTCTATTAGTAAATTCAGAGTTTTCTTTAGGAATAAGGTTTTAACTTGCAAACAAATAGCAACCCTGATAGGTTTTAAATAGCCAGAAAATGCCAACAATTTCATTTTAGTAATATAGGATTTATCACGCATATTGCAAAATAAAATAAAATGAATGGATGTTCATTTAGACTAATTCAGCTTTTGAGAATTTAACATTTGCTAAAGTTTAAACATTGATACTGAAGTGAGAATATCACACTTGTTAATATTACGGATTTGCTTTTGTCACACTACACTGTTTTCTATCATATTTTGTGTTATTTTAAAAAGTTCATCTATTAAATTTTTTTCTAGGCCAAACACATATGAGTAGTGCAGCCATAAATAAAAAACAGTTCCTTCCCTATTTTTAAAACCTGTGTTCCTTTTTGTGAAGTACATGTTTTTCATAGCTAGTTTTCAGGGAAGTGAAGAAAGGGTGAATACCTTGACTTTCTCCACAAAACCTCAGTGGGTTATTGGGCACAGTCCAAGCCCATTCTAAGGAGAGGCAGCTGACACAATCAAGTTCCTGTCTTGCTATGGGCTTCCTTACTGGTACTCTTCCCTCCACACCTGTATCCTTGCTGTCATAATAAACAAAGCCCAAAATTAAAATAAACTAACAGCCTGATAAGGTTTTGGTGGACAGAACTTTACTTGACCAGACTGCAGAAAAGGCATCTGATATAGAGCAGAAAAGGCATCTGATATTGAGCAGAAAAGACATCTGATATTGTAAAATTGTAAATGCAGCTCAAAGGGCACGTCAGGTCTGAGGCCTAATGATTCCTCCATGGCTTGATTGGACATTTCCTTTTTCTCTATCTCCTGTGTACTGAATAATATTTTTACTGGACTCCCCTATTCAGATGTGGGTTCTGTTCCCTGAGGATATCTTTTTTGACTGCATGAAAAGGTTTTGAACACTTTTGTGTCCAGAATACCAGAATTTAAATGCAAGTCTATTAAATGTCAGGTGCAAGGTGATATTGGCTCAGAAAGAAAGGGGTAACAGGAGATAGGTGTCAGGGACAAGGACAGAACCTCTAGTTAGTGGAAAAATACAGACCCCCATAAGACAGGGAACGAGATCATCTTACAGTCAGGCTGCCTAGCAACAGGACATTGAGTAGAGCCCTTGACCTTGTCACCCTGTAAACATCCTGTTAGCTTGCCCCACCTTATGCAGATAACAGCCTCTTGCTCCCCCCACCCTGCGGGAACTATATAAACCCTCCTGGAGAAAAATAAAGTGGCACCTTGATCAGAAATCTTGACTTGGTGTATTTCCTTCGTGTCTCCTGTCCTATCATTTCATCCTTAGGGTGGTCGAGAACCTGTTGAAGCCCTGCTGGATGGGGCAGATAGGTGTGCTTGGGGGTGATGGTTCAGCGGGTAAAGGTGCTTGCCGTTCCAGCCTGGCCACCAGGTTTGATTCTCAGAACCAACAGAAGAGTGGAAGGAGAGAGCCATCTCCACACAGTTGTCTTCTGGCTTCCACATGTTTCATGACACACATGCAAACACACATACATCATGCAGGAACATATTACCTATACCTATATACATAAAAATGGGTAACACTAAGTTTACTCCATGTGATATTAAAAAAAGGTAGGAAGTTGGGAGAGGTAGTGTTGGAGGGGTATTCAACTGAAGGGGTGAAATGGTGTATAGATATGACCATATATAATTGTATACAGATATGAAATTCTAGAGATTAGATTAAAAATTAAAAGGAAAGAGGTTCAGTTTCAAAAACAAAAATAGAATATCCAGGGTGACCTATTTGGGGGATAGTATTAAAATGTATAGACAAGTAAACAGATTAAAAAAAACAAATTAAAATATGAAAAAAATCCACCGGAAACAGTTCTTTGTACAGTACCTGCTTTCTATAAATTACACAAAGTATTGGCTTCATGGAGTTGATTTCCCAGCTCACAGTCATTTATTCTTTTGGGTTTTTAGAAATTATTTCTTTGATTTTTTGAGATTGCATCATTTCCCCCCTCCCTTTTCTCCCTCTAAGACATCCCATATACCCATGTTATCTTTGAAACCCTTGGCTTCTTTTTTCATCAACGGTTGTTAAATACATATCCTGGAGCAGTTTCAAGGTTTTTAAAAGAAGCCTCTAGTTGGTAACGTGCCTCTTCGTTGAAATTAAGGCCTTTCAACCCAAGGCTAGTAACTATGCTTAAGACAGACTCTAAGACTTTCAAGTTCATAGTTGCATAGTTCTGTTTTACCCATTGGCCCTCTCAGTGAAAGAACATTCATTCTACTGTGGGAGTCCTGCTCCCACCTTTTGAAGGGTTCTTACCAGAGAGAGATAAGAAAATATTAGATAGAAGGAGAGACCTAGTTGACGAGAAGAAAGACAGAAAACCAGGATAGGTTCAGGAGGGCCTGGATCACTACCCAACACCCTTTTCCACTTATTCAAAGGGGCTTTTTATAACAATGACAAGGGGTGGGGAAAAAGACCTCCCCCTTGCTAGATCAAAGCACACCACACAGCCAAGTATAGACCCTTCCTGGTAACCACGCCTGTGGTCAAATCATCCCCTTATGCAGCCCTGCTGGGTGAAACAAGCTCCGATTATTGGACCCTGAGTAAGTTCTCACTAGGAAACCTCTGTGAGTCTCCACACTCTCCTCTCCTGAAACTTCCATTAGTCCAAATGTGTCCAATTAATGAGTTCATGCTTTTTCATTGGCACTCTATCTTTTGAAATTGCCTTTACTTCAGAATGCTCTGTGTATGTGTGTGCATATGTATTCATGCATGTGTATAAATGTGTGCATGCATGTGTGATTATGCATATGTGTGTAAGTATGCCTGTGTGTATGTTTCTCTCTCTCTCTCTCTCTCTCTCTCTCTCTCTCTCTCTCTCTCTCTCTCTCTGTTTATTTTTCAAGATTAACTTCTTGTAGATAACTGCCTACATCTTCATCCTATACAACAAAAATACTCATTAATCATGTCAGAGGATTTTCATAGCATATATTTCTTTTTCACTGTCTGACTTTTGAAGTATGGTGGCTACATTGCCCAATGACCTAAGTCTTACTTGAAGGTATGATATTAATCATTATGAGAAGGAAAGCCCACAAAAATCATAAGTTGAAGATAATCCCATTTGGGAGAAAGTTACTATTCAGATTTTGCATGTATCCTGAGAATAATTCTTAGTGCACACTTTATCAGAAACACATTCATAATAAGGGACAAGAGTGCAGGTACATGGAGTGTTGAAGATAGCAATTCAAACCTCACTGTAGAATTAACACCTTATACTAGAAACAATTTTAATGCGAGGTAGAAGTTGGAATTGCATCCTGCTCATTCCATCAAATTCCCGCTCTCTCATAACAGAGGAAATACAACCGTTTTACTTGAAAATTTCTAGAGCTACTGTAAGTCTTTGTGTGATTAAAACAAGGTAAATCCTGAATAATCAAACTTTGGTAAAAGGGAAAATATAAGTATTTCAAAGAACACAGAAACTTCTGACTTAAGAAATTTTGAGGGGATCTATAAAATATAGTGAATGAAGGGAATGACATCTTCAAAGGGACAGAGGGGAACCCCAGACCTCTCTTCCTTTGAAAAGACTTATTGAGCTCTACTTGGGCCATTATAATTGCCTTCTTCAGAACTCTGGGCAAAACAATAAAACAGAACAAAACAGGTGCATCAAAATTAACAATTTCTGTGGTGTCCAGTCCCTTAGTCCCTTCTATCAGTGAAGTGCCATGTTGCCAGGAAGAGCCTCCCAGCTCCTGGCTTTTTCCTGAGTGGGAACAAGAGGTTGAACGTATGCCTAAGTGTTCTGACATTTCTGAATGGTGCCCCCAGGAGAAGCTTCTAGCCCATCAGTTGAAAGGCCTGGTAGAACCTGCCCATTTTGCATGGTTGGAAGTCTCAATCTGGAGAAGTAAATGTGAGTTCAGAGTCAGGGAACCTGGCGGAAGCAGAGACAATGCAAACATTTTCAGTAGCTGAAGGCACTGGCCGTCAAGCATGACAACCTGAATTTGATCCGCATGACCCACACGATGGAAAGGAGAAATGACTCCTCTGAGTTGGCCTCTGACCTCTATGTGTGTCATGTCACAGTCTCCAACAATCAAGCAAACAAACAAATAAATACAATAAAAATGTAAACTGAGAAGAGATCATGGCCTGGGAGATGGGTTAATGGATCAAGTGCTTGTCAGCCAAGTTTGAGAACCTGTTGTCCTTAGAACCCACAAAAAGCCAGGAAGGCATGGCAGCCCAGTTATCCTAATGCTCCTGAAGCAGATACCAGGGGTCCTCAAGGCAAGATGGGAAGCTAGGCTAGCTGGAGTTCAGCAAGAGACCCTGCCTCAGTAAATGTAACTCTGACTGACAGAGGTAGACACTTGATGTCAGCTTTAGGCCTCTGTATGTATGCAGTTGCATGTAAACCTGAACATACACATGGGTTTGCACACATCTAAGTAAACACATGAATACCACACACATGCACACACACAAATAAACTCATTACAACATACATACACACACACACAGAAACATGCCACAACATGCATACACACACACACACACACACACACACACACACACACACACACACATATACATGCACACATGTGGGCACACGTGTATACTCAAAAGAAAAAATTAAATGTTTAAAAACAGAAATCCTGTCACCTATAAGACACAAATGATCCTTGAAAAAAACAGTGCCAAGTTAAATAAGCCCATTACAGAAGGAAGAGCATGGTGTGAGGCAATTTACATGAGCTATCTAAAGTACTCTACTCATTGGTTCCAAAGGGAGTTAACAGCAGGAGGCATGCAACCTTACAGGGAGATTTACTCTTCTCTGCAGAGGCTGGATGGAAGGGCTGAAACATCAGCTTTCTTTCTATGCATCTCTGCCCTCCACCTTGTGAGGACAGTGTCTTCTGCTCTGGCAGATGGAACGTCAAGGACATTTCCATAGAATCAGAGAGAAGCCCTCAGTAGATCTCGGACCTGTTGCTGCCTACTCTTGGCCCATCCTAGCCTCAAAACCTGTGAGAGAATATGCTCCTGTTCTTTATAAAGGGACTCAGGCAATTGGTGTAAAAGTGACCATGAGTCTGCAGAGCTCTGGGTAATCCTCAGATCCACTGTCATGCCCTCCTCTCCAGAAGATGTCAGATAAGACTGGGATGAAAGTCTCTTCTCCAACTCACACCAGTCACTTGTCTTCCAGATCCAAACACACTCTCATCTCTAAATTCTATGTCTGTTCCTTTTATATGCTAACTTCAACTAAGTTTAAAATGGAAACTCTTATAAAAGTAAGTTTCTTTCTTTCTGATTGTTTTAGTTTGTTCCATGTTTAGCTACTGAATGTAGCTCATTATCTTATGTATGGGAAGCTTATTAATACAGAATATCTTAAGATACCAGCAATTTATGAGTTCATCAATTTATATACTAATTCAGATTTCTTCTTTTATTCAGAAAAGTCTAACAGCTTTAGAGCTTGTCAATGATCTTTAAAACCTTTCATTTACTGCCTCACTAACTCAGCAATAATCCAATATCTTCATTGAATTCCTGTGTTATGCTGCAAAACCTCCTTCAATCACTATTTCCCTATCTTACAAATTCTATTGAAAGCATTTTAATTCATTTTCAAGCCTGTAGATCAAAATTCCAAATTTCTAATTTTGAGTTGGAATTTTATTTGGGCTGCCAACCAGTTCCCAAATAAAGACATGGATACTTATTATTAATTATGAATGCTCAACCTTAACTTAGGCTTGTCTCACTAGGTCTTCTAACTTAATTGTTTCTATTCACCTACATTTTGCCTCAGGGCTTTTTACCTTTCTTTCATTCTGTATGTCCCACTTTCCTGCTTTCTCCATGTCTGGCTGGCTGGTCCCTGTCAAATCCCTGTTCTCTCCTTTATTTGTGTTGAGAAATTAGTGTTGTGGAATATTTGTTTAATTATGCAAAGATTTCTTCCATTTGACAAATGTAACTCTTTTTACCATCCAGCCTAAATCCCTCCTCCTACTTACTCTCTCTGCCCAGAAGTTCTACTTATACCTCCTCCCTCAATACTGGCTGTTCAGCTTTTTATTCGACCAATCAGGTGCCTTAGGCAGGCAAGGTAAAAATAGCAACATATCTTTACATAATTGAAAAATTATTCTGCAAAATAAACAAATGCAACACATCTTTACAAAGTTAAACAAATGCAAGACATCTCTGCATAGTTAAATATTCCACAACACTAATTACTCAATACAAAGAAAGCAAAAGTGAAAAGTTGAATACAAATTTTCCATAAGTTGAGTTACAGAATTGTAGTTTTTATTACATGTGTCAATCTGCTTCTTTGTACCTTCTATGATGCTCTTGTATGTTTGTATAAAGACAATAATAAAGCATCCCCATTACTTAATTATCCTTATAAAGAGCTTTCTGTATGTTTTATTTATCAATGGAAAAACAGATTATGAAGAATAGGAAAAAACACGTCATAGATGAATATTGGCAATACTGTATTGTACTTAATAATTGGTTAAAATATAGTTTATAATGATCAATTATTCTGTTTCCTTCCTTTGATGACCCATTAGCCAACTGTTGAAAGTTTATGGTGCAAAGATTTCCTTTCTTTGTTCTTCTAGGGGAAGATGGTTTTTCCTATTTAACCAAGTTGATGTGAAACTCACTGTGCACTTCAGGATAGTTGGGACTTGTCATTGTCCTTCCTTGGCCTCCTGAGTGACACATCCCGTAAGACTTCTTTTTGATCAAATAAGCCAGAAGACAGATTGACTCCTGTTACACTGAGGTGTTATTTTAGTTGTGAAGAATATAGCTAAGTTCTCTACCTTTATATATCTTTATTTAGGGAGGGAAAACAAGAAACAAAATAAATAATATTAGATAGGGCTAATGAAGAAAATTGATGATATGATAAAGAATGCTGGGAAGGCGGGATAATGCTTTAGACTCCATGATCACGAAGGGTTTTTCTGAGATGTAAGACTAAAGATAACATTTAGAATTCTGGAAGGAGGCAGTCATGTTGAATTAGAATCAAGGAAATTTACATGAGAGTTAAAGATTGATAGTTCATAATCTATCACCACAGTTGTTTAAAGAACAAAATTATGCTTGTGATTATATAATAGTGTCAAGTAACTAGGAGTTTAGTATTTGTAAAATGAATTGAAAGAAGGTTAAAGAGAAAGGTGGAGAGAGAGAGAGAGAGAGAGAGAGAGAGAGAGAGAGAGAGAGAAGAGAAGAGAAGAGAAGAGAAGAGAAGAGAAGAGAAGAGAAGAGAAGGGAAGAGAAGGGAAGGTGAAGGGAAGGAGATTGTCCATGTGAAGGCCTCTAGACCTTGATGGAAATATTTTATTTCTAAGTGTGATGAGAATCTTTGTAGAGAATGTTAAGTCTAATCCTTAGTTTTGAAAACATTATTGCCTGCCGTTCAGAAAATCAATTTTAGAAGGACACAGAAACAGCTGCAAAGTTAGTATGGGACCTTGGGTAGTCATTTGGGAAAACATCATAGCAACCTGTTCAGAGAACACTTGTAACCAACTGATTTAACATTGAAATCAATGTTTTAAGCATACCAGAAATGTCCATTTCTAAGGAGATTGTATTGGGAGGAGGTTATAAGCCTAGTTTAGACTTCACTGTTGTGTATGATAAGCTGAAAAAGCAGGAGAATTAACAAACTCGCTGGTAATGGCATCTAAAACTTAGGGGGGTACTTCAGTCTTTAGTTACCTCTAGATGTGTTCCTGAATGTATATATTTATGCAATGCTAAAACCACTGGGTTAATGTGGATGGAGAGATGGTTCAGCACTTACGATTCTTGCAGAAGACCTGTATTTGGTTCCTAGCCACTCACATGTTGGCTCATAGCCGTCTAGAACCAGTTCTAAGGAACCCTCTCCCTCTTCTAGCCGCTGAAGGTACTAAACATATTTGGTGCATTTATATTTGGGCAAACTATTGGACATAAAATAAAAAATGAATCTAAGAATATTATATAAGGTATATTATTAACCTAATGATTTTAAACGATATCAAACATCTGGATATTCAAACAAATCCGAAAGTTTAACATAAATGACTTTAAAGAAGATTTACATTTTATGAAGAGACTACCATGATATTCTTTTGAATGATGTTAAATACAGACAAAATATGTCAAATTGTCAGGCATTTTACTTCTGTGCTGTATTGAGTTTGTGGGCTTTGTTTTATAAACTGATAAATCTTATTTATAGGCTATAAAATATTTTCAAAAGGACTAAGGTCAACATGGTCCTAAAGCTTAGTTTTTCTCCATTAAAAAAACCTGTGATATTTTTCATTCTTCCTTGACTGACCTTCACTTGCCATTCTTGAAAATTAATGGAACTCAGTCAGCTGAACTTTTCTCAATTCACATTTCTCTACTTTGGGTTTCTTGACAAACAAAGACTGTATGATTTATTGGAAAGGGAAAAATGATCTCACACATGGCATACATAACTACATGTTGAGGAACAAAAAGAAACCCAGGGAAGATAAAATATACAATATATGGTGTTATCAAAGGCAGTGAAGGACTGCTATATGGGTTTCTGACCCATGTAGGACCAAGGCTTAGATCTAGGGAATGGAGGCTACTTACAAAGCTTTGGGCCTCCCAGTATCTCCCAGCTCCAGCTCTGCCTTCCCAACTGTAGGTGTGGCTCTGTGGATGGGATTCACATAGCCAGTTCATCTTCCTTAATGTTTCAATTAGAAACTTGAGTAATGCAAGATGATATTGGTGGGCGAGTGTCACAGGGTGAGGACATCTGGGATGTGGGTTGGTCCCAGGTGTTATGGGGTGAGAGAGTCTGAGATGTAGTCCCCAAGGAAGAAATTAATATTTAGAAATTTTATGGGGGTGGTTTTTGAATCAACATGTGAGGAATTCTGAAGAAAACAACACTTGAGAAGGCTGTGGAGAAGGCTCAGTGGGTAAAGTGCTCATTGCTCAAGGAGGACCTGAGTTCAGATCCCCAGTATCTACATAGCCTCAGAGTATGATGAGACATGTCTGTGACTCCAGTGCTGCAGGGAGAATTAAGTGGCTTCCTGAAGCTTGCGTCCAGCCAGCCTTGATGCAAAGTCATTGCAGTGGCGAGAGACACTGTCTCCCCCCAAAAAGGAAGAGGAGGGCATTGAGGAAGATATCCTGATGTCAACCTCAGGCCAAGTGAATATTTTACTAACATTTATCACAACTTCAGAGATCTTCCAGCTATTGCAATATGATGAATCAAATACCACTTTAAGCAAATGCTGAGAAAGACTAGCATATGGAAGGGTGATTCATTCTGCTGGGAAATAGGAAAGAGTAAAACAATCATTACACTAATAGGTGTATTCAAAGGGATGAAAGAGCAAACCAAAGAGCTCTGATGAGTCAGATATAGAACAGAATGAGCAACAAACCAGGGAAAGCAGTAGTGGCTGCAAACCAAAGTATACACACGTGTTCACGAGTCCGTGATAGCGTACATAAGGCATGTGTGGATAAATGGGGGAAGAAAGGTAGCTTCGTGATTCTCTCTAATCTCAAGATGTGTCCTCCTTTCCTTAAATGTAGTCCAAACACAGTCACTTTAGCCAAAGAATTTAGAATCAAAACAGGGAGGAAAGACTTTTGAAATGGGATTTGTGAAATGTCTGTGTGATATTAGGAGTGCAGAAGCAGGCCATGTTGGTCACGTATGCAGTATGTAACTGACTATAAATGAAAACATGTTCCTTTTAGAAAGACAAGCTCCCTAGGAACACAATAAACTCTTGATAATAGCTATAGTTTGGTGCTATGGTTACAGTGACTTTTCTCCAACATTGATCTGCTGACAAATTTTCTTTAATGATGTATTGATTTTAAAATAAAAGGAAAGCATGGATGTTTTATGGATCAAAGAGCCAAGATTTGCATTTGTTCTAGAAGCAAGGACCCACAGAAAATCACCTGGCAGGGCCTCTTTATCAAAGCATCTTTAAAGGAACATACAACACTGGCAAAGTCATGAGAATGAACACATAACAAGAATAAAATCAAAGCAGTTATTTTTGCAACTACTGCCTGTATTTAATACTCAACTCATATCCCCATTTTCAGTTCCTCTGGTAGTTTCAGGCTTACATAAGAATTCCATCTGTGAGCACAAATCAAAGCATAAATTACATACATAGGGCAATGTGTGTGAACTCATCTTGGTAACCACACTCAATGACTGTGTAAATTTCCTGAAGTCTAAACACCCTATTTCTTTATATTTTATGCAAGATATTAAGAATATACATCATATATTTAGACACATACCCACGTCCTTTATCTATTATTGCTGTCCTTTTGAATAGACATGGAAGTTGTAAGTAAAACCTCTCTTAAATAGAAGAAGCCAATATATTAGTAGCGGCATGTGTGTATATACATATGTGTGTGTAAACATTCTTACATTTGTATGTGCAGATGAGTGTGCACAAATGCCACAACCATACATGCAGGTCAGGCAGAGGTCATCCTTTGGTCTTAGTTCTCCTCTTTCACTTCGTTTGAGATAAGGTCTTTTGTTGTTTATCATTGCATATGCTGGGGTAGCTGGGCAGTGAACTCTGGGACTCCTCCTGTCAGTTCCTTCCATCTCTGCATAGGAGCATTGGGGCTTATGCCACTTTTTAATGTGAGTTCTAAGTATTGAGACTCAGTTCCTCACATTTGTACAACACACGTTTTATCTGCTGAATCACCTTCTCATGCCCCTAACTAACCTTCTGATTGTCTCAGTATCTCGGAGACTAGACTATATATAAGTGTGATTCTTAGAAATGATGCACAAATAGCACAAAATGAGAAATCTTGGGACTGTACTGTTCTTTACAATAAAGGTTTCTAAGAGGCTGTGACAATGCTTATTGTAAGTTATGTAAGCCCAAGTCTTCCACACTGTGGTTAAATGCCTATGTAGATGTGAGCATTCACGCCTCAGGAACAGCACCCTGAACAAATAGAAGAAAGTAGTGAAAGCAGCACCCTCATTACCAACAAGCTAAGTTCTTCTGATCACTGAAAAGTAACTGACAAGCAGGATACATGAATGACTAAGGCATACATGAAATCATATTTAGGTGTGATGTGGAACAGATAATGCAAAGTTTATTTTATTAGTTTATCACATCATTTTGGAAAATGAAATCCAATATCTTTCAGCTCAACTCTACCTAGAAACTTGCACATTTTTAAATTAATGTGTGATTATCTCCATTAAAACCATTTCAATGTAATTATTTTAAGTGTGATTTTTTTTAACTGACAAAATTCATTTTATCACCCAGTGTATTGCCTTAATAATGTAATAATGAGCACAATCCTTTCTGCAATCAACAAGATGGTGTGGTGTGTTATTTTTAATCAAAGATGTCACAAATGAGACAATTAGGTATCAAGTAAGAAAATGGATTGTTTCATTAGAAAGCTGGAGCCAACACTAATTAGATTGTGTGTATACCACTACATATGAAAGCATAGAAACATATCATAAACTTCAGAGTACCTGGGTGACCTTTAAGGATGAGTCTTTTTCTGCAGTCCAACTTTGACCTTTTCAGATAATGCCCCTGAACTTGCAGTGTGCACTGTTTGGCAAGTAAGTGTCTATAATGAAAGCAACTTCTGGGATGCCATGAACTGTTTCCCCAGCCGAGGATGACAACCTCTTAAAGCCACTGAAAGGTTTAATGGAAACAAACCTGTTTACTTGTAGAAGCAAGGCTTCTTGCTTGAAGAGACTAATCAATTCTTTCACTTGATAGAAATTTTAATTGAAGGCAACATCCAGAGGTGAAAGCAGCGTGCATCTAGCGGCTCTTCTTGCCAGGCTACAATATTAATTGGGACTGTCCTAATATTTTCATTGTTGAATTCACTTGACAGAAACACTAAATTACATTAAAGTTGCTTAGGCATGAATTTTCTGGGAGGCAATCTTTCTAAATTTGAACATATGTAGGAAGCATAAAACTGATCAATTAGAAGGATAATTTCACAATTTGCCCACATATCTGCTTCCCTTTACCAATGAGGTATAAAATTTACCTCATGCTCATATCAATAATATGGGTAATTTGTTTTGAAGCAAATATTTACTCTGAAGGTGTGATTTACCATTTGTTAACTCTTTTCTATTTTTTTAATTTACCATGAGCATTGTGTGATATTTTTATAGCCTTTGTGTATGCTCAGTTGTAGGATTAAAAACTCTATCAATCAATAGCTTACTGAAAAGTGTCAAGAATAAATATGACGATGATGATGATGATGATGATGATGATAATAATAATAATAATAGTAACAGCAGTATCAAGGTAGAAAAGCAACCATAACCTGAAGAGTGTGCCATATTGTCCATTTCTTGTGTGCTCTTTCTGGAAAAGTAGGTTCATATAGGAAACTCCTCTACTGAGGCTGCCACACCCTTAAATATCAGTGGAAGAGAATTTGAAAACTTATTCTCCCATGGAGAGCTCAGCACTAAGGAGAAGATGTGCTTTCTGTTTTACTTTCTACCCACACACTCAAGAGAGAAACTCAAGCATCATCAGAAATGCTTCTTCTGCATTAACTACCAAGCCCCAAGCCATCATCTTGGAAATATTTTCAATCACGCCTTACATTTTCTGTTCTACCTCAGGCCCATCATGGTTCATACACAGACCACACCACAGCCATCCTATAGCTATCCGACTTTCTAAAAGAGGACTATAACCTATTCATCTTTGTACTTGACATGCTCAGTGCAACACCTGGCACACATTAGGTGCTCATTAAATGCCGATGATAATAGAATGCATTTCAGTTGTGTAATGCTTTTTTTTATTTTAACTTCAGTGGGGGTTTTATTGTTGATGTTTTTATAGACGGAAGTCTAACAGATTTTCCATTAGTTGAAATGTCTTTTAAGAGAGTGGGAATCGAGTTCTATTTGATGGTTCACACCTTTAATCCCAGCACTTAGAAAGCAGGTGGATCACTATGAGTTGGTAGCCAGGCTGGTCTACATAGAGAGTTCCAGGCTAGGTGGAAATAGCATAATTAACCACTCAGAGTAGAATTGTTTCAACTTGTTTGTGCACATTCAAACGTATATCTGTACTTGACAGTTACAGATTTTTGTTTTGTGTGTAGTATGCGTATGTATGCAAGAGTATACCACAAGTCAACATTGGGCATCTGTCTTAGATGCTCTCCACATTATTTTTCTAACAATTTATTTCTCCTATCATTTAATGTGCACATGAGTGCAGATGGCATCAGTGGCCAGAGGCTTCAGATCATCCTTGAGCTGGAGATGGCAGGAGACTATGCTGGGAATCAAAGTCAGGTCATTTAGAGGAGCAATCCATGTGCCTATTTCTCCAGCTCCAACCCCCTTATCTTTTGAGACAGTCTTGGGCAGATGGTCACAGTTTCTGGGTTCTCATGACTAAATTGACCATGTTATATCTAGAAAACAGTATTTTTATAGCAATGGTCTGTGTGCTCTCACAGTTTTCCCAACCATCTTCCACAGTGTTCCCTGGGCCTTGGAGGGAGAAAAGGGCTCCAGGGAGGATCTTCTACTCATGTCGTGCTAGGTAAACAGGTAGTTAAAGTG